>JAJLTP010000046.1:83016-147623 GCA_030568275.1 Lipomyces orientalis | reverse complement strand
GGGGGGGGGGGGGGGGGGGGGAGTGGATATTGTCACAAATGTATTTAAAAAGCTATTACAGTCCGTATGATTTTAAGAGATTCTCGACGTGTCTGCCATATGCTGACCGGAGTCTCAGTCCTTTACGTTGTAGTTGTAAATCTAGCTTCCTGAGCCACGTGGCTGCAGATTTTGAATCCGAAAGTACAAGTATCAAAAAGGAACTAGTGCCGTGGGCGAGTACACCAGTCCATATTCGGACCGAGGGGCTACTTCTTTAGCGATCCTCGCCGGATCAGGGAGAGCAGGTGGGGGGAAAGAAGGGGTGCTAGTGCCGTGGGCGAGTAGACCAGTACTTATTCGGACCGAGGGGCTACTTCTTTAGCGATCATGGATTGTTGTCTGCACGAGCAGCACGCCATGTGCGCTTGATTAGCGAACGCACGACCGTTCGTTCCTGACTGCCCCGCGTTGCCCCTACATCTATCTCTGGACCTGCCAAGATGTTCCTTTCGCGGCTATGATAATTTTACATTCAATCCAAGCTAGTTATCAACTTCAGTAGAGACATCAAGAAATGCTGTAGATGGAATCTAGTTTTGCAACAATTCCCCGCAGGCCCGGTTCGGTCGCACTTCGAACCGCTCGATCGCCTAACCGTGGACGTTGTCCACCGGCGCCTCGTCCTTAATTTCGTCCCAGATCTTGTCGATCTTAGCCGCTATGGCGCTCGGAAGCGGGCCATCCTTGATCACGGTTAATGTTTCCTGCAACTGCTCGAGCGTTGTGGCGCCAATAATGGCAGCATCGCCATAGGCTGGGTCCAAGATCGAGTTAAAAATCAGCCAACGATAGGCCAAAGCCGCCTTCGAGACGCCGGCCACTGCGGCAATGGATTCCCAGTCTTCCAGCGCAGCGACCATCTTCGGTTTGTTGTACAGCTTGTTGTAGAGCTGGCCGAAGCGCGATTCCGGGTCCCAACGGCCACCCTTGATGCCCGCCTTTATCGCTTCAGCGGACTTCACCAGAAAACCTCCGGCGATGGGCGAGTACGCGTAAAACTTGATGCCAAGCTTTCGCAAAAGGGGAAAGAGGTCGGCTTCGTAACTGCGTGCGACAGCGTTGTAGTTTCCTTGAAAGACGGTTGGCAGGACGTAGCCTTTAGCCGTCGCCAAATCGTAGATCTCCTGGACCTGGGTTGGAGTGAAGTTCGAGAGTCCAAACTAGGGAAGAATTTTAATAATTCGGGGCCACGCCTCTGGAAGATTCACAAAGTGCGAACGTACGTGAACAAAAGTTCCGGCTTCATAAAGCTCTTGGATTGCGCTCAGGGTTTCCTCCAAAGGTGTGTCGTAATCGGGGGCGTGCAAAAAGTACGTGTCAACCTGTTCTTCCGATGATTAGCGGCGGCAAAACTCAGATACTGCCTCAATTCGTCCCAAACGTACCTGCTGAACTCCAAGCGTGTCCAACGACTTTTTGGCCCCAGCGAGTACGGATGATTTGGATAGCGACTTTGGAACCAAAGCCGGTGCTTTCGTGTCAATGGTAAACCTTGCTGGTGCGCCAACCTCGGCGAGAGCTGCCTCGCTGCCATTCTATGGCCACTGTTAGCATAATACAAAACGTCACACCCGACACGAGTTTGCCTAGCGCACGTATATATAGGCAGTGTCGATGTCCTTGACATTGTAGTTCTCCAGGACCGACAAGATCTCGTTTCTGGTCTCAACCGGGAACATGGCAAAACCCGCCGCACCAAATATGACTTTCAGTTGGGTCGACATTTCGTAGCGAGCTTAGTTAGACAAAGGAGTGGATCTGGATGCAATTACGACAATGTCTGCCTGGTTGCTACGAATTATTCTCACCACTGGGATTGCCGTTTGCTTTATAAAATGACGCCGGCCGGGGGATGACATTGATGACCTTCGGGGATGCGGGCGATATGATCTCCGGCAATCTTGTTATTAGAGTGATTTAGCAACCGCTTTGTTTTTTTAAAACATCATAGCGGCGCCTCCTGCCTAAAGCCAAAGGGCACCCTAACCCCTATGAAGCGCGAGTTGTGAAACTGCAGTGTTGGATTTTAGCACCTGTGAATTATATTATACAGCGGGTGTGACGTCAGTATATCGCAAACAACACCGTGAACCCGGTCAGCTCTCCAGCCGACGCTGTCCAGTCAATCATGCTCACCAATTATCGCCTAGCTCGTCGTCGTCGTCAATGGCAAATGGATCTCGCGTTAGCTTTGGCTGACCGTGCGGTTCCCGCTATAAGAGACGACGCGAGTCAACCAATTCCTGCTAAAACGTGAGAGTTTCAAAATAAGTCAGCTAGCGGAGTGTGCTTATGACGTTATGAGCTAAGCACGGCCCTTATATTTATTATTAGAGACATTTAGAAACTGATTTAAACCCTATTTGGGTATGCACCACGACGCAAACTTCCCCAACCCTGAAGGGGGTTAAAATATCTTTTAGAGACTAGCGACCTTCCAGTTAGGCCTAGCGCAATGCAGGAGTCTCATTCAAGCCTAGCCACATGCATGCGCGAGACCACCGTCGTTCAATATTTTAATGCTGTTGAAATTATGGCGAACTGGTTGGCGAATCTTTCATGAATAATGATTTAAATAGATATAAAACAAGCTATATTTTTCCGCGACACGTACTGTTTATGCTTGACGCGTCCGCGTCGCGGCCAGCATTAGAGTTTGGCCAAAACTCTCAAATTTGATGAGAAAACATCAGCGTGCTAAATTACGTTAGTTACGTCAAGCGCGAAAATTTCGCAATCTCTGTTCTTAGGGTTTGGGGTCCCAATTAGGAAGGGGGCGCCACATGAGATATGACAAACCAAAGTTGCTGAATAATGTCTCTATTTACTGCGGCTGGCTAGTATTGCGGCTGGGCCACTTTTGAAGCTTTCGTGCGAGACTTGTGTGCACAAAAAACCGTGCTCGCCAGTACTACCCTAACCCGGAACTACCAGTACGTACCTTGGGCCGTAGCGCACAACGCTATCCGCTAAAGACTTTATTCAAGATCAATGCGTGCAACAAAAATGCCAAAATCAAATCGCGGCATTACTACTAAGTGAACAGCAATTATGTGATATCACTTTTGCTTGCGGCATAGGGGAGTGCGGAGGATCGCATAGTTTACGCCGGGCCCCCCACGGCGCAGCATGCCGGGGAAGCTTACCCTATCCCTGACTCGGCGCCGAGAATAGTGATTATTAGAGTTCAGTCTGGAATAATTGTCAGATGACCGATGATGCATCTGGGGCGTGATTCGGAAGAATATTGTTCCAAGGGTTTCTTACGGGTACCTAATTTGTCACGCGTGTGAACTCCAAGTATCAATTCATGATATCTTAGTCAAAACAGATTCAATTAACAAATTGCACTGTAGACAATAAAACCAAAACCAAACATTGTCAAAGAAATCAGCAAAATTTAAACATGCTCAATCTGGACGGTCTTCATCTTCTCGGCATCGACAACACCTTCGGCTGCCTTGGCCTCGTCAGTCAACTGATGGCTGGGAACAAACGCGGCCGAGCGACGGGCGGTGGGAACCTTCTCGTACAGCTCGTCGACGTCCTCGAGCGACAGACCCTTGGTCTCGTAGACGAAAAAGTAGACAAAGAAGACGGCGACCAAGCAGAAAGTGCCCCAGATGAAGAAGACCTTGGGACCCAAGTCCGCGTTGCCGGGACCAGAGTCGACCATGTAAGGGGTCGCGTATCCGATGCCGAAATTCCAGATCCAGTTCGACATGGTGCAGAGAGCGACACTCTTGGACCGAGTTCGGAGCGAAAACGTCTCGCCCGTGACGACCCAGGCGACAGGACCCCAGGTCGAGGCGAAGAAGGAAATGTACAGGCACACGAACGCGATCAAGACCTTGTTGGCAACGACCGAGCTGACGCTGACACCGACAATGGCAACAATGTACTCCGCAGTGCACATGCCGATGGCACCGACCAGCAAAAGCTTGCGACGGCCGATTCTCTCGACAGCGTACATACCGGGAGGCGTCATGACGACATTGACAATGTTGGTGATCAAGCCAATAATGAACGGGTTCGTGAGGCCGGACTTCTGGAAAAAGTCGGTGCCGTAGTAGAAGATGAAGTTGATGCCGGACAACTGCTGCAGGGCCTGGACGGTCGTGACGACAAGCAGTCGGTACAGTTGGCGACCCTCGTTAGTGAAGCAGTGAATAAAGCTGGTGCTGCCAAACGACAGTTCGTACTCGTAGTTGGCCCGGATCTCCAACAGCTGCTCGCTCACGTACTCGTGGTCGGGAGGAAGGTGGCTCAGACGGCCGAGAGACTTGCGCGCTTCGTCGAGCTTGCCCTTCTTGACGAAATATCTTGGAGACTCGGGCAGGACGGCCATTCCGCCGGCAAGAATCAAGCCCCAGGCAAACTGAATCGCAAGTGGGATCCGGTAAGCACCAGTATCGTTGCGATGCTTGGTACCGTTGTTGGCAATCGAGGCAAGCAAGAGACCTATGGTAATGGCCCATTGGTAGCCAGAAACGATAGATCCACGAATCCATTTGGGAGCAGCCTCCGACTGGTAAAGCGGAACGACGGCAGAAATAAATCCCAGGCCGAGACCGGCGAAGAATCGTCCTTAACCAGAATTGTTAGCAAAAACGGTTGGTTTGGCTTGACAAAACACGACACGACTACATACCAACAGCAAACAAGGGAATAGCAGACGCAGCGACCTGGAGGGCAACACCGACGGCGAAGACGGCACAGCCAATAATCAAGTTACTAAGTCATTAGCCCCGGCGCATGATCAAGTCAGATGACCACCAAACTCACATTCGACGACCGAAGATTTCACCGACAAACGACATCGAGAATGATCCGATCGTAGTGCCGGCAGAGAGAATTGACACGATGAGAGAGGTTTGCGACGAAGTAAGGATCGGGTTGCCCAAGGCGTCAGTGGTCGTAGCAAACACCTTCTTGAAATGGTCCATCGCGATCACACCGCTGATCGATCCAGTATCGTAACCATAGAGGATACCACCGAAACACGCGAAACTGGCAACCACAATCGAGGGCCAGAATGAGCCTTGAGAAGGCTTCTCAACAGCAAGAGCGAACCTCATTGTGGGGAAAGAACGAGCAGGAAAAGAGTAATGCCGAAGTCGATGAGTAAAGAAAGTGTCACATTGGAGGAACGGAGAGGCTGTTCTTATAGAAGTTTTTTTTTAATCTATCAGCCCACCCCGGCGGCGGGGATATAGTTTGGTTGCGTCGTTGTGGAGAATATACCGCGGGGTTGTTCTTACTAGTGGTGGCGTGTGGGCGGGACGCATTTTTGCCTCCGGGGAGGGCAACCGCGAGCAAAGAGCAAGTTGCCCCGCGTGAATTGTTCCGCAATTACACATTATGTCTCGGTGGTAAAACTTAGTTAAGGTTGGCAGTGACTTGGCGCCGCTGGGCGTGTGGCTAATAGAGTTTGCGATTGTGTTGACTTCGGCACAATCAAGATCGGCGTGTCTCACGTGTCGTAGTCTAAAATGTGGGACTGCGGGGTGAGTCCCACTTCCAAGCTCGCCACTTTTTACGAGCAGTCTTGGTCAGACCAGGCCGGCAATAGCCTGACTAATTGGTTTTCGATTGCCACGATGGCAACAACAACAACATACAGAGAATACCGCCATCTGCATCCAGAGACAGCCGAGTCGCATGTCCGGTGTCTAGGGGCTGTGTCATGCCTTTCTTGGTGTCGAGTAGTGCCCTGTTCAACACAACTAAAGCGTACGCTCTCTGTGCGGCGTGATCGACGTTGACCCCGGTCTTCTGCAAACCTCGTCCTGTAAAATGGATTCCCATCTAAGTAACTTAACCTCAGCCCAGTGCTGGATGGCTGCACCAAGAGCCAACCCCGTATCTCCGCACTTTACTTTTTAGTGCGAATCCCTTCATACCGTGAACTCGCATTTCTCAATAGTCACTAGTCCCACTAGAATGCGACTTGTGCAGCAGAGTGATCCAGGGCTGGTTATGGACAGCAATCTTTCACCAAAGGTCAGCATCGAGCGCGATAGGCCTGTCAGTCCCTGACAAAGAAAAGTCTATGGATAGCAGCTGGGCCTGTCTTTTTACCCCGCATCGTGGATCCTGGGGCCCATAACAATGGCCATCTGTGCCTGACCCTGTTCGTTTGCGAGTGGCATGTGGAAATGAAGGCGGGGTGAACTAAGGGACACGAACGGCTACTCCACTCCAGGTGAGGGGATTTCTCCAACCGTCCTATGCAGTACAACCCCGTTGGTACGATGTAATGTTCACAGCCATTTCATATCGGCTTAGCGGGGCACTAAACTCGTTTAGGAACGCAATCATTAAAGCGAATTGATTTTCACCAAATTTTTAGACTTACGGCACCGGATTCTGTCGCTAAATCCGGGATCGAGTATCGTTACAGCGAGGGTCTGACTGTATTCGCTGACACCAAGTGCAGGCGCCCAGCCGGCTGGTTGAAGGCTTCGCAGCTAGCTGCAGTGAACAACCGCGCTAGTTCGGCACATTGTCGCCGCGATCGGCTAAACATAGTAATCGTGTTGGGCGAGATCCTCAAAAGTCGTCTAGTCTATTGCGGGGCTGCGGTCGAACCTGACCTTTTTGACATAGTCCGCATCCTAGTCCGGATTCCAGCCGGTTGTCCTTTGCACTGACCTCCTGCTCCCCGCATCATACTGCAATTCTGATGATCCTGCGAACGAATTTTTGCTTGGTTTTTCTGTTGATTAATTCTGTTCATTTATTTTACCTTGCTGATCTGCGAGTTTTCTCCTCTCTTGGCTAGAAAGACCGAGCCTTTTCCTCCTCAATTTCTTGTCCGATCCAGCAACTTCCCCGCTCATGGTCAGAATACAAATGACAGACGTTTACGCTGTCAGTAAAAAAAATCGTCCGACACAGCCAAACAGACCCAATCTTCGTTGTTGCGATAGAGAGTGCCATGGTTGCTTTAGCCACTTGTGTCTTCGCTGTGCTGGTTGGCTTTGGCCATCTGGCCCGGGCCTATTACACTGAGGAGTACCGTCCCCAATTCCACTTCTCTCCGGAGATGAACTGGATGAATGATCCAAACGGACTTGTGTACCATGACGGAGAGTACCACCTGTTCTACCAGTACAACCCGAATGGGACTACCTGGGGCTTCATGTCCTGGGGCCACGCAGTCTCGACCGATCTCGTGCACTGGGAGCACTTGCCGATTGCGCTCGAGTGTGAGTCTGACTCCACCGGGAACGTGCTGGAGATGTTTTTCTCGGGCTCCGCCGTCGTCGACGTCGACAACACGTCTGGCTTTGCTGTCAAGACGAAGAAAGGGCACACGACACCAATGGTTGCCATCTATACCAGCAACTACCCTACCGCACACACCGAGCCGGGCGGGGCTGTCATTCGCGAGGGCCAGCAGTCCCAGTCGATCGCGTACTCCAACGACAACGGCCTTAGCTGGACCCAGTACGAGGGCAATCCGGTCATCGAGTCGCCGCCGCCCGGATACGAGGACCAGTGGAACCAGTTTCGCGACCCGTATGTGTTCTGGCATAAGCAAACATCCAAGTGGATCATGGTCGCGTTCCTGGCCATGAAGCAAAAGCTTCTCATCTATTCATCGACCAACTTGAAAAATTGGTCGCTGGAGTCCCTTTTCGGGCCCGAAAATGCCCGATTCGGCCAATGGGAGTGTCCGTCCTTGTTTCCGCTCTATGTCGACGGTCAGATTTCGAACCAAAAGTGGGTCCTGATGATGGCCATCAACCCTGGCGGTCTCGTTCCCGCGTCGGGCACGCAATACATTATCGGCGAGTTCGACGGATCGACATTTGTCCCCGACCAAGCGGACATTTATGACCCCACCCAGATCCCGTCCGGCAGTATTGTGTTCCAGGACTTTGAGTCGACAACTTCCACATTTGAAGACCTAGGATGGACTGCCACCGGCGACTTTGTCGGCTTAGGCCCCCGGCAGGCGTCGACCGTTGACGTGTGGGATATTCGGGGTTATCTTGGAACCGGCGTGTTCACGACTTACCTGTTTGGTGACATTGCCACGGGCACGGTCACGTCTCCGACGTTCACAATCACGAAGGACTACATCAGCTTCATGATTGCCGGTGGTTCCTATCCATACAACCCGTTGACTGCAGGAACTCCTGACGACAACCAAGTCTCATTCAGCCTTGTCGTCAACGGCGAGATCGTCCATTCCCAGACCGGCGGCAACTCTGAGGCTCTGGTGTGGCGAAGCTGGAATGTGGCTGGCTACGTCGGCCAGGACGCCCACCTCGTTATCACGGACGTCAACACCGGTCCTTTCGCCCACATCCATGTCGACGAAATCATCTTTTCCGACACCCCCAAGGATGAGGCCAACTGGGTCGACTACGGCCCGGACTACTATGCCGCCGTGCCGTTTAACGGGCTGCCGACCGGCGACCGCGTCGCGATTGGATGGATGAACAACTGGGCCTATGCGCAAAATATCCCGACCACGACCTGGCGCAGCGCCATGAGCATTCCGCGGAAGATGTCGCTCAAGACAATCAACAACAAGCTCAAACTCGTGCAGCAGCCGGTGTCGACGTTGTCGTCGCTTTACACGCGGACCCTGTACTCTCGCACCTATAAGTCGCTCCTGTCCGGCCAGACTAATGTGCCCGTGCCGGCGCCCTACAATACGAGGATGAAGCTCACGCTAAAATTCAGCCGCGGAACCGGCAGCCAGGTCGGCGTCATCCTGCGATCCAACTCGACTAATTCCCAGGAGACTGTCGTCGGATACGACTTCCTCGGCCAGTACGTGTTTGTCGACCGCTTCAAGTCCGGCGACAATGCCTTTGTCACCTGGCAGCCTAACCCTTACCCGGGCCGGTTCGTGGCAACTATGCCGACCAAGCCGACGGACCTCATCACGCTCAACATCTTCTTGGACTCGTCGTCGGTCGAGGTTTTTGACGGCCTGGGCCAGGTCGCAATCACGTCCCAGATCTTCCCGCTTGACGACAGTGCCGACGTCAAGCTGTACTCGGTCGGCGGAACGGCCCGTTCTGTGTCTGTGGTCGTGAACGGCGTCAAGTCGGCCTGGACCTGAGCTTGAGGGAAATCTTATTTCGAAAAAAAAAGTTTGTTTGGAATGGTTCGTGTGGTGAACTACTTTATCTATTGGGATTGAATGTTGCAAGTGTTAGCCAAGTGCGAGATGCGAATTGACAATATATATAGCTAATATTTGCAAACTTGGGACGTGGTGGGGCAGCAGAATTATTAAGTCTTCATTACGCAACCTATTCGATAGAAGGATCCCGATATTCTTCATGAAGATGTTCACCGTCGTCCAATAAATTCCCAAAACGATTGTATTAGTCCAGTCAAGTTGATTTTCCTTTCCGCCCGCTCATTCTACTCGTCTATCGCAATGACAAGTAACTTCCCTGCCGGATCCCTCCCATACGCCTCGACCGCGTCATCCAATCTAGCCACAACAAGCTCGTCTTCTGCCTTGGCCGTCATCTTGCCGCTCTCAAACCACTTCTGCATTTCGCGCATCATATCCGCCATCTCCGCGATAGTGTAATTGAGTGTATTACATCCGACCAACACATGCTCCTTGCGATACGCCTGGAAGGTATCAAAAGTCAAGTCCGTGCTGCCGCCACCTTTGGGGGCAGCGATCCACGCGTACCGACCTTTGACTGCCAACACGCCCAATGCTGCTTTCATGAGCGACAGATCTCCGACCGTGTCAATCACAACATCCGCGCCCTTGTCGGCCGTCAACGAAGCGACAGTTTTGAGCGCCGGGTCCTTGACCACGTTAACATCGGTGTTGTCGCGTCTGGACGCCGTGAGCACACGTTTGCAGCCCATCGCTTTGGCAACCTGCACGACGGCCGATCCAACAGCCCCGGTCGCTCCAAGCACGAGCACAACGTCTTCCGGCGTCGCCCTGGCACGGCGGAGGCACAACAACGCAGTCGTGAACGGCACGCCGACAGTGGCAGCCTGCAAGGTCGACAAATTGCTCGGTTTCGGCGATACCGCATCCTCGGGAACGAGGCAGTACTCAGCGTGCACGCCGTCGGCCGTAAATCCCAACATCGAACCACTTGTCCCGTACACGACCTGGCCAATCCTGTGCTTCGGTCCATCCACGATCGTGCCCGAATAATCCCGGCCCGGAATGCGCGGGTAGGTTGTTATCGGGAAAAATCCTTTGGCGTTGAATCTGTCGGACGGATGCACGGCCGAAGCATGGACTTTGACGAGGACGTGGCCCGGCGTGGCGGTTGGCTTGGCGACAGTTTCAAGCGAGAGGGCTGGAGGTGATGAAGGAGACTCGCGCGTCATGCGGAGGGCTTTCATAGAGGCTGCCATGATTGTTTGGAAAGTGTAGGACCGACCAGAGCGTGGACGAGGTGGTGATGAAGCGCATATATGGACAATGAACCGATGACGTCACTGTCGCGGGTATACGCGGATCTTGCCAGATTGATTATCTGCATGGCAACGTGCTCGAGATTTAAAGCGATAGAGATACGGGATAGTGCGGAGTCCAATTCCTTCCTAAATGCTAGTATAAACTAATTACAAGTGTGAAAAATGCTGTCAGTGATCAGCAATCATTAAATTTCGCTGCACAGGATTAGATACAAAAGAGATATTTATCCACCCCACTCCTCCATAATCTTTGCCATTTCCTGTTTCCGTTTTATCCATGCCTCCTCTATCTGCGCCTTCTCTATGTCGGCCTTGCGCACTTCCTCCGCCTCTTCCGCCTCCTGCTCGGCCGTCATGGACGGGTTTGGCCGCTCGGGAAAAACGTGGGCGACGTCGTCCCAGTTGCGCAGACCCAGAACCTTGACCATCTCCTTGCGAGCGCTCGTCTTCAAGCTGTGGCTGTACCCGTTGCGGTTGCCCGAGCCAAGCGCGGTCTGGTCGTTCTCGAGGCCCTGGTTGTCGCTATCCTTGGCGCCGTCGACCCGCCAGGCCGAGAACAGTGGCGGAGTGACTGTATAGCCCCTGATGATGCCCTGCTGCAGCTTGCGGATGATGTCGATGTCGATAGCGGCCGTGATGCCGCGGTAGGACAGGTCGAGGATGAGCCGCTCGGCGCCCTTGCGCGTGATGGCGTAGCCCATCGTGCACACGGGACTCCACGACGGCGCGATGGCCCGCATCTTGCCGACGTTGCGGCCGCGGATGCCATGCGACTCGAGCTGGCCGACAAAGTGGCTGAACGTGGCCCGACGGGACGGCACGTTCGGGTCCTCGTAGATGTGCACGAGATCAAGCCGGTCGTTGTTCGAGTGGTCGGAGCACTGGCCGACATAGAGCACGTCCCAGTCGAGTCCGTACGGTGCGGCCTTGCGCTCGTGCTCGGTCGGCGGCGTTATGCGGATGCGGTTGTGCTGCATCTGCGTGCTGAGGAGCTCAAACACGTCGTGAATGTTGGTGTCAAAGTCGACGTCGTCCTCGAGCACGAGCAGCGTCTCAAAGTCGGACTCGAGCAGGTATCGCCAGGCGTCGACGTGGGCTCGCCAGCACCCGAGCTCGGGCGCCCTGAGCCAGTAATGGTGCAGCGGCTTGGCCTTTTCGACGATCGAGGCGCCGTCGACTCCCGGAATGTACGTGAAGTTGAGCCCGTAGACGGACGCGAGCAGCTCCATCGCGTCCTGGCGATCGGACCGATACGGCATGCTGAGGTACGCGATGCCGCCGAACCCCAGCGTCTCGTTCTGCGCGTGCGACGCCAGGCGTCTGGTTGCCGGCGCCGGCGGCGTGGCTTTATCCATAACGTACGGCAGTGGATGCACGAGGTCGGCGAACATGACATAGCTAATTGTGAGGAACGCGAACGAGACGAGGGCGAGCACGATCGTGACGCCGGTCGCAACCACTCGCCGGCGTGACCAGTTCAGTCGCGCTACTGCGTCGCTCGCAGCCCATTCCAGCCGGCGGTACCGAACACTGGCAGAGTCGAGCAGGCCGCTGAATTTCTCGGAAACACGCGAGGCCATGGCGCGGTGTGGTGTAGGCAGCTGAGTGACAAGGAGACTGAAAAATACGGAGTTTGAACGTTTTGGAGTCGGCGCGGCTTTGTGACCCGGTTGGGAATTATTGCGATGAGCCACAACCGACCCGACTGATAAGCGTCGACCGACCCGCGCGGTAGTTACTGAAATTAAACAAAAAAAAATAAAAATTGAAAGCAACGCAATGGGTTAAAAATCGTTTCGATATTCTTTCTACTCCAAAGCTATCATACATTGTCATCTATCGATTAAATTTAAACAGCAAATTAATCAAGCGTTCATGTTTCAATCCCCGGCGCCTCTAATGGCGCATCTTCCCCTTCTGTGTTCTTTTCCTGTTCATCGCTAGTCGATTCCTCGACCGCGTCTTCTCCCGGCGTGGTGCCCTCAGCTGAGCTCTCCGTAGTTTCGTCGGTTGTGACAGCGGTCTCTTGATCCGCCGTCGATTCCTCGTTCTGCTTGAGCGATGCATCCCGTTCGTCGCCTTCCGGTTCGCCCGCGCCAGTCTGCTCAGCCGGTTTGTCGGCAGGCGCCTCCTCAGATTCACTCTCAGTAGAGGAGCTGGATGAATCTTCGGCGGATTCATTAGCAGGCGTCTCGGAAGACGAGTCCGTGACCTCCTCGAGGGGCGCCGCGCCGGCCTTTTGGCTAGCCGCCTTGCCCTCCTCTGGCGTACCGGTGAACTGAGGCACTGGCTCGTCGGACTCGTCAGCGGCCAGAATTTGTGTCTTGGTCGCTTGCTTGCTGGGCATGGGCATTACCCGTTCGTAGTCCTCCCAATTATGCCGGTCCAGGTTGACGAGCATCGCGTGCCGCGCGCTGTTTCGAATGTTGAGGCTCGTGCCGGCCAGATTACCTATATCTTTCTCCGTCTTCTCTTTCTCCTTCTTCTGCTTCTCAAGCTCCTCGGGCGACAACTGGACCTTTGTGTCGCTGTCCTTCTCGTTGTTAAGCTGGAACTGATTGAATGGCGGCGGCGTGATCGTGTAGCCGCGAATGACTCCTGTCTGCAGCTTGTTCAACATGTCGACATCGATCGCCGAGCTGAGGCCGAGATACGAGAAGTTTAGGAGCAAGCGCTGGGCGCCGCGGCGAGTGATGGCGTATGCCAGCGTACACACGGGACCAAACGATGGCGAGATGGTACGAGTCTTGCCGATGGCCTTGCCGTAGACGCCGAGCGACTGCAGCATGCCGACAAAGTGCTCGTGCGTGATGGCCCGTTGCGGAGCGTCCGGATCGCTGAAGGCCTGGGCAAGGTCGCGCCGAGGGCTGGCGTAGTCGGAGCACTGGCCGAGATACATGACGTCCCAGTCGAGCCCGTACGGCGCCGCCTCGATCTCCCGCTCAGTCGGCGGCGCAACCCGCAGACGGTTATGCTGCATCTGCGTGCTGATGCGCTCGAAAATGTCGTGAATGTGCACGTCAAAGTCGGCGTCGTCTTCGAGAATGAGCATCGTTTCCTGCCGACTGGCGAGCATGCGTCGCCACGCGTCGGCGTGGGCCCGCCAGCAGCCGAGCTCCGGCGGCCGCAGGCTCGACCCTCCGTCCGGCACAGACTTGGGGTGGACAGTGTCGCCGTCGACGCCGGGGATAAGGTGCACGTCGAGGCCGTGGATGGACGCGAGGAGATTCATGGCGTCCTGCCGGTCTGTTCGGGCCGGCAAGCTGATGTACACTATCTCTCCGAAACCGAGGCTCGCATTGTGAGCACGGCCAGCGAGGGCCCGCACAGACGGCTCGACAGTGCCGTTCCAGTTCGCAGCCGGGCTGAGGTAGTAGGAGTCGTATTCGATGCTGGAGCCGGTGGGCACTGCGAAGCGTGCAGCCGCTAGGAAAACCACCGTGAGAGCAATCCAGACCAGCAGGCTCCGGCGACGCTTGCCTGCGGCCAAGGACGGCAGGCGCACCAAAGCTGCACGCACGTCGGACAGGGACACCATGGCGACTGGCGGCTTGCGATGCAGTGTTGAGCGAATGCGGAGGGTTGGATGATGATGGTGATGAGTAGTAGATTTTTGAGGCGACGGGCGAGAAGTGGACGACCGACTTCGAGTCTGCCAGGAATAGGCGCCCAAGGCAGGATTCGAGGTCGGGTCGGGTCGGGTCGGGGTCGAGCCTGAAACGGCTATCGCAGATGTTGATATAGTAGTGTGGAAGGGCGTTTTTATCGCCGTCACGAGTCGCGACGGTCGCACACAATTGCGGCTATCTGGGCGGCTCGCAAGCAACCCTAGCCCGGCTCTGGATGCGGACGGCTGGTGCTAGACTGTATCGGGCAACTGCTCGTACGCGCGGCGTACGCAATGTGATCCAGCCCACTAGCTAGCTTACGCTAATGCCGAACATTCATGCCTATACTAGTCTATATCCTCACAATATCTCATGGGATTTTCGTGGGGAGGAGTGGCTCGCCCACTGTGTGTCCATGTCATTGGGGAGTTAGGTCTGTGGGACAGAGATGGGTGATCACACTCAGATGTTTTGCATTTGGGATGTGTTCAGATGCACTTAGCCCTGGGTATCTGAACACACACGGGCCCGGTTTACCGCGACCTCACCGGGTTAGCTCAAATGATTTTCAATTCATGCCGTCTTGGACCATCCTCGAGATTGTATGAAACTCGCCTACACGACGTTGGAGACGCTGCACTCTCCTCCGGCAAGTCCATCCCTCTACCCTGAGGCTAACGTTTAAGTCACAGTCAGTTAATGGAATCCTGTCAAAAACTCCTTGGCAGACGGGGCACCTGGGGGTCTCCTGGCAAGGATAATAATAATAGTCCTTTTCCAACGATATTAAATGACTTACGAATTTTCTAGAATTTACTCTCTCAAAACTAATAACTATATCAAGTGATTTCCAAGGTTTGATTAGTTAGTATAAACGGCAAGATTGGAAAGACTATAGTCACCTTAAAATCGACTTTGTTGCCAAAATACCCAGGCTTAGCCTATACGCCAGTGAGTTGCAATTTTCAAACAGGAACATCTCTTCAACGACCTCGGATATATACAGAAAAAAACGAATAGATTTGTAAAGAAATGCTCCAAAGCCATTATAAAAGACTAAAACCGGATCCAGAATCTTCAGGATAAAATTCTAGATCAGGCTACGGCGGAACGGGCCGACAAGTCGTAGGGTGCTGTTTGGCCCAAGGAACAGTAATCCTCTCTTAGAATTCCGGTTTCGAGGAATCTGCAATTCCTTGTCCTGAGACGGTCCTTGGCAGGCCATCAGCCATGCAAATCATCACGAAGCACGAGTCCGTTCTCAATCATTTGAACAGATCTTCGATGAGGACGGCGTTCTCAAAACCGCTGTGCGCCGGGAAGTAGTCTGAAAAAAGATCGGTCCACGACATGCCTGATAACACGCCATTGTCGTTAGTAGTGCCGAAACTGCCATTGGCGTCGATGAGGCTGAAATCGTTTGGATATTGTACTGGAACGCCAAGGACAACAGCATCTCCAGCAATTGGACTACTAGGAGTGTTCCTCAATTGGGTTCCTCCTTGCACAGGGACCGCTGTTGATGCCGTCGAGAGTGCGCCGTCGTCCCCACTATTGGATTTCTTGACAGTCCAAACTGCATCGATGCTTTGACGGTTTTCCAGAGGCCAAGCCAAGGGCTCACCTTCGTGAGAATGAGCCTTGTTTTCCTTATCGTAGCAAGCACGGTGCTTGGGCTGCTGCAGCTTTGCTCTCCCATCCTTGAGCAGTGAAGACAGTAATCGGACGCCCCGCAAGGCTAATGTGCTGTCATCGTACCTGCCGAGCAGAGAGACTGCTTGATCGACCAACTTCCGGTGTTCCGCGAATTCTGGTTCAGCCTGCGAACGATGGAGTATGTCGAGACACAAGGTAATGCCCGCCCCAACCGTGTGTGACTGTGAAAAGCGTTATCAAAAAGGAGAGCCTTGCTTGGTTTCTGGGAGAGCTTTCCAGAATAAATGGGTGTCATCGTACCTGATCGGTCCAAAACGCAGGTCTTTCCAAGTCTGCACAAGCAGCTTCGACTTCCCGCAAGATCGTTTTTGACGCGGCGACAGACGCCCACCTAGTATAGGCAAATCTCGGATCTGTGAAGCTTTTGCCTAAAAAGCTGCGATGGATCACTATAATCTTGTGCGCATGAGTAATACTGGCGACTCCCCTCGCCCATAGAACCCACTGCGGTCTAGAGGCTTCGGCGACTTCAGTAGAGAATGATTGAGGTAGTGATTCTGGGCCGAGTGCGCGCAGTTTCGAATCGTATTTCAAGACTTGCTCGTACTTTGCCACTGGATCCATTAAAGCGCTAACAGAGTCGTGAAACTCGGCCATCAGTGACGCAATATCATACAGATACTCGCCCACATCCGTCCCAAGTGGCACCTGATCCCCCGCTAGGATCATGGTTTCATCGTCAACTCTATGAGGTCTGATTGTTGTGAAATGCTGCTTGTTGATGAAGTACATCTCGGAAGACGGGATGGAGAACCAGTCATAAATACACATTCGCGTCCATATTCTCCTCCCAGTCTCTCTTTTGATCAATAGCTCTTTTCGAAATTGTGATGTTCCAGCATTATTAGCGGTGAAACTATCCAACTCAGGATCATGTGCCAGCCGCTGCAGCCCTAGGCTCTGAGCAATTCTGAGAGCTGCGCCGAAAAGGATGAATTGTTCGTTCGAAAAGCCGATAGTGTGAGCAGACATGGTCAATACCTGAATCGCCTGAATAGAGTAGACGTGAGGTTTCGATGTATAATCCGCCAGATACAAACATGAAATAGTGGCTTTGTACCAATACTTGCTCATGAGGCGTTTCTGGACCTTAGGAAAACCCCACGAGTGCGCCATTAAGTCGCTTGTGCACGCTAAACTTGCTGCCATGATAGCAAAGAGAAGCGCACACCACCGAAGATCAAGACTTTTCAATTGGAGACCATCGGATGCATGCATGGCCTTGCTTAACTCCATTCGGAATGCCGGACCATGGAAACAGTCATGATACCAGAGTAGATATGCATCATGATGCTCCACCAGCTGCAGTATCTGCCTGCTACTCGGAATCAGAGTCTGCAGGTGGTGTGTCTGAACATCACCAGGACAAAGATCTGCGCCGCGGCTCAAGCCAGAACTATTGCCAGACCTCGCTGTGCCAACATGCAAATCCATCAACGACTGGATACTGTTTGGATCAAAGTTTGACGGCTTGACAATTCCATTTGTTCGGAATTCTACAGAAGTTGGCTCGCTTCCTTGTCGAGAAAGTTGGCAGCCGTTAGCAGAAGTATGCCTCGCGTCATTCGCGAGTGTTGTACCAATTGAGTCTTCACAGTCGGCCATGTTGGTAATCTCCGGGAATACGGGCTGCGACTGGAAGGCCCGCGGCGTGGTCGCCACGTTCTGCGCACAAGAGGCATCTCGAGCACCATTCTGGGGCACTACTCCTTCGGTATTGGATTCGAGACGATTGGTACTGGCACTGGTACCGGGAGGTGCCTGTGCAGCCTTGGATTTGGGGTAGGTCCTATGAATCCGAGGATCGTAGACGTCGGGCCATTTGCGGGTGCAGGTGCTTCCTTCGTTGTTCTGAACGCATCTCGTACAAGGGTCCTTGCGATCGCACTTTTGTCGGCGCATAGAGCACCTCGTACAAGTATGTCTTTCCTTCGGCATATTTTTAGACTAGTCGCATAAGCCCTTGCAAAATATTTTTTGATGATCGCACTATTCATTTAAGGCCTGAAGTCGGGCAGAGAAAGAAGAGCTTCGTACAACGTCGCGGTCGCTTCGTACAACGGTCAGGGGTCGTCTTCGTACAACGCGGCCGGGCCGCCGTCCCTTAAAACCCTATTTACTGGGCATCATCTTGCTACCCCGCCAGTTTTGGCACCCCAGCTAGCACTGATTGTAAACTCGAGAGTAGCCGACAGAGAATAGGAGAAGGGATAAGTTACGCTTCTAAGCTTAGGAATCTGACAGACTCATGACGAGCGTTGTTCAAATGACCTTAACCGACTGGCATGGAATGAAAGCCACAATACTCATTGATGCGCATTGATTCGAGGCAAAGTCTGGCTATTTCGTAGTACTCGTAAGCACGCTTAATTTGACGAATTATTGTCAACTGTGATCGATTAGAGAAGAGTGCAGCTCTGAGCGGGCAAAACAGAATGGTGTGACCCGTGCCTCTGTCTTTAGTACATGGAATTTATGTCAACGAAACCGACGCCCGATTCTATACATCCAATGAGAGACGCCGACGCTCCACGGATTTCGTCCTCGAGCCTCAGGCCCTGTTACGGTTGATGCTTATTCGACGTTAAGGTGCAAGCTATGCCTTGGCGTACACCTTGAAGCCAACTAATGAACTCCGGGCAAAAATGAACATGGTGCCTCCAGCTAGAAGCAAGACACCGCACCAAATCTGCAGATCACGAAATCTTCCGTGGTCATGGTCGATGAGAGCGCCTCCGATGGGATTTCCGACAAGCGATGGAATTGAAAGGATAGCAAACTCGATGCCAATACGGAGTCCAATCTCTCTGATGTCCGAAATTTGCGCGATCAAGGCAGGGAGCAGAGAGACAAAAGCCCCCGATCCGAGGCCATATAATGCAGAGAAGATGACTAAGGGGGCGTTTCCCGTTGCTGGGAGCCACAAAGCGAGTACAATGATACCGGAGAAGAAGCACATGACAATTTGTATGTTATAGCGGCCCACTCGATCGCCGACCCAACCGGGAATAATGCGTCCAAACAGACTGAGGACGTCAGCTTGAGCACTGCGCAGATACTGATGGGAATTCATACCTCGCAGCATTCAGGATTGGGATCAGGTAGGTTGCAAGGGATGCGGACATTCCATATGTTGTCGCCTGCAGCTGGATATAGTTGATCGGCAAGAACAAACCCAGGAAGAACAAAAATGATGCGATAGTCGTCAGGAGATAGGTAATCTCTGTCAGTGGCTTGAAGTACTGGCGCGCACTCAGAGGTCTCGGGCTTGGCGGCAGTCGCGATCTGACGGTAAGATTGCCAACAACGAGTAGAGCAAGGATCAAAAATGCCGAGATCCGTATGGCCCACCCAAATCCGACTTCTGTCACCAGATGATCTAACATAATCGGCAAGATCACTCCGCCTAGACTGGATCCGGCAGCGACAATGCCAATGGCAAAGGCTCGCCTCTTCAAGAACCAAGTAGTAACGGAATTTGTAGCTGGGTGCTGTTAGCGATCGTAAGTCAAATCCAAGCCAAGCAACTCACATGGGGTAAAGAGACAGCTAATTCCGATGGGACTACATATACCCTGTGCGAGTATGAACTGATAATATTGTGTTGATATTGACATCATCATGAGACCGAAGACGTGAAAGAATGTGCCGAAAAGCAGAATGTAGCGCGGTCCGTAGTTATCATAGAGTCTTCCAATGATAGGTCCCTTCAGTCGTCAGTCTAAGGATGATGATCAATAGGGCAGACGTACCCCTGCAAACATCATGAACAGCTCAAGGGATGCTATCCAGGAGACGGCACTTGGAGAGTAATCTCGTAGCTGATGCGATTGGTAATAGTCTTGGAAGATTCCAATGCCTATCGTACATTATAGTGGTCAGCGCATGCTTCAGACGTAAAGTTCGGCATTGATCTGACAATTAATCCATCCGAAACTGCAGAATACACAGCAGAAAGCTCCAGTTACCACAACCCATGCCACTGGACCTCCGTCCGGGAATTGAGTAGGATCCCAAGGATTAGGCGAAGTAGGCTTCGCGGTGGTTTTTCCATCTTCTTCGCCAGACGAAAGCTTCTCTTGGTCGTAATTTGAGAATCCAGAGCCGGCGAGGCCATCACGAAACCCAGGATCTGTCGAGCCTCGACGCCCAATTATTGACTCTTCATTCGCAGACATGTTATCCTGAGGTCCAGCTGTATATGCAATAATGAAATGTTTAGGTTATTCAGAAGAGTCGCTCGAGAATAGCGAGATAAAAGACGCAGTACTGAATCCACATGGAGGACATGGCAATTGGCGCCTATACATATATGCAAGCCTCAGAACTTCGAAGCCGCGAGGATAACCGAAGAGTAAAGGCAGGCATAGTGTTTCTCCCTTGCACTCGCATCTTTTCGTACATCAAGCCCTGTAGGACCAATGTTTCGTCGTGGAACACGTTGTACGAGGTGCTGCCAAAACCAAGTTACTTACCTGGGTTGGTATTTTTTGCAATTCTGATTAGCACCTCGTACTAAGATCGTACAACGAATGCTCCGCCTCGCTCGCGATCTCGGAGTTCACTGGAGCGCGAAAGCGAAAAGCAACTCTAGGCATTCGTGTTAGGACTTCGTGTGGCGATCGGTATACTTCGGTTTCCGTCATTAGAGCGAATGGCTGTGGAGGACGTTATCGTAATTTTTAGTGCTACTAACGTACGACTATTCTAACCTGATATAGGTGATAATGACCGTCACGCACAGAGCGAAATAGAACTTAATATCATAAGAGTATTATAAATACTAAAATACAAAACCTGAAAACAGAAGTATGTGGTGTTCATTCGGAGAATAATAAAGTACACAAAGTCTAGGCTCAGTTGCCTAACCACCAGGGTCACGTCGTTGTAATGCACGGGTACCATTTGGGCGCAGAATAATCCTTTTGTGTAGTGGTGGCGATTGTGAGGGTGTCTAACCTACCATGTTGTCACCCTTATGGGAGACCATTGAAAACAATCAACCTTCCATACAGTAGTCATTAGTAAAGCTCCAAGAGCATTAAGTTAGTGCCAAAAAATTATCGATTAGTGACAAAAGCAAACTCCCAACCGTACATCACCTAAATTAAATCTGTAATTTTACGCACAATGCTGCTACCCTTCCAAGTCTATAATGTAATTTTCTCCAGACTTTTTAATCAAAGAATTAGGGCTGTTGCGAATACGAATAATTATTCGTTATTCCTAATTTATCACGTGATATAGCTAAATAAGCTAGAAGCTTGCCTAAATAGGACAGCTAAATAGATTCCCGCTGAATCAATAACTTCCTCAAGACAAGCCCCAACTATCTGACATTGATCGGTATTTTAACAGCGCCCGCGTTGAGGCCAATGACATGGAAGATCCGAATTGGCTATGCGACTGGTGGAGGGTCCATAGAAAGGATTACCCTCGCATGGCTGCGGCTGCCAGGGATTACTTAGCAATACCAGCCTCCTCAGTCTCAGTTGAGAGATTATTCAATGCGGGGAGGGACGTACTTGGGGTACGAAGATACTCCATGAAGGCTGAGACTATGAGGATTCTAATGCTATTAGATGATGCATATAAGCAGTAGTTCACTGCCCGACTATCAAATACAGAGCCGGCGTACATAAGTGCTAGTCAAATCATTGTATACAGTTAAGTTATCATCTCATTTTATAGATAGCAGACCGCTCTCCCACGTTTTTGTGGTACAATTTAGTTTTTCCTGCAACGCGCAACTGAACGGAACATCGATATATATAAAATTAACTAGTCAATAAATAATGCGAATATTGCGAATAATTATTCGCAGCGAATATTCGTAACAGCCCTACAAAGAATAGTAACAGCATAACAAAGACAATATTTATAACGTAATATAAGTTATGGGAAAATGGTTATTAGTTATATGGAGAATCCGATCACAAAATGTCCCATACTAATCTGCGAACTCTACAGCTTATAACATCGGCTATAATTAACCATCTCAAGGCGATTAATCTGAAGAAAAGATCCAAAAGTGGGCCATGGCTCTAAGCGGATCGGCGCATAAGGCGAACGATGGGAATATTCTGAGACAAAAGCACTTGAGCATAAAAGGATGCACCATATGAGCATTAATTCAAACTGTTGTCTGAAAGATAACCGATGCTACAATGTTAATGAAGTAAGGCGTATATTCAGATGAGAAGGACGCTCAATATAGTTTTTTTACCACTATTTGTCAAAAACTCAGTGGACAGACATTCGACAGATTGTTCGGTAGTGTGGAACTCTTGCATTCGTGACTACATTCTGTATTTGATGTTCGGCATAGCCGCCGCGTGTCGGTGTACTCCGTCGGAATCGCATGACCAGACAAGGGACTCGGTCTCGCGCGACACTTTTACACCCCAAGTTGCTCGAATTTGCATCATTTGTAATGAGAATGTTTTAATTGACTTGTTTTGTCTGTTTGAAAAGCCTATTGAATGTAGAGTTTAGGGTGAGAAACTGGAAATTACCCCTGAAACCCTGAACCCTGATAGGTTACTTCGAGCACCGACACAAAATAAACTGGCGCCAAAATTTCAAATTTCGAATTCAACCAAAAAAAATTAATATTTTGCCGCTTTGGTTTATGTGTGAATTGGCTAACAAGTGTGAAGTACGTGTTAAGCCACAATAGCCCTAACCCCTAAACGTTATTTGTATGGCGGCCATTCCCGCGTTGGGTATTATAACGTCTAGGGGCTTAACCGTGTGAAATCAAAGAACTGAAGTCCTGGTTTGGTTCACGAGTACGTGCCCAACCGATCGCCATCCTGCCCTCCGGCTCCTCGCCATTTGTCACCTCCAATCATCCATGGCTTCCAGTGTCGAGCACATTGATGATGAGGAGAAGACAACAGTCAGTTCTTTGATAACGATTTTGGCCCGTCTACGTGAGCATAGGTTTTCTCTCATGTTCGACTATTCGAATGGTAGCCATGACGCGATTCCAATAGTCCATGCTCTGCTCGATGAAGGTTACGACTCCAGCGGAATGTCGAACGATCTCTGGACGCAGTTAACCAACACTTCTGCGAAAAGAAGGCAGCTCTCGCAGTTGTTAACGCCCGTTGGTGGAACCTGGAGTAGAGTTGCGACTTTGAGAGGACTTACGCCAAGAACATCTTTAACTTGGGACGACGTTGCTACACACTTTGAACGCTTAACCTTTCTGGACGAAATAACGAGATGGACGCGTCCATTTTATGTCGATCTGTTGATTAATATGAGGGCCAGGGGAAGAACGCCTACACCAACTAATAGAAGCACAGCTTCCAGGCCAAAGGACTTGAAGAATATGGTATCGACTAAGTTCTACGTTAATGGAGTGTAACTGGCTAATGCTCACCTTTATAGTTGCTAGCCAGAGATGGCCGGTATAGTGTTGTGGGAGGGATAATGGATAATACAGGACCGGTGCCAGCCGAGCCGCCAGCTAATGGCATGGCAAGACTTCATGTTGTGCATATTATTCCCTTCAGTGCGAGTCATCGTACTCCATTGAGAATTATGCTTTCTAAATTTGCGGGTCAAGATATTGAAAATTTAATAACTGGTCAAGGCATCAACGATCCATCTAATGCACTATTGTTAGATGCCACGACTCATGAGGCTTTTAACGCATTCAAATTTGGTCTGGAATGTCAAAGTGGTCGATGCTTTCTCAGAATGCTACTGCCAAGCTGGTCACAACCTCCAACAGTTTCTCGCCACTTGGAAGGTGAGGAACTTTTCTTTGGCCAAGGACCTGAGCAGGTTGCATTACCTTCGGCTCTCCTTTGCAATATTCAGTTGGCTGTTGGCCGTGTATTACGTGCTAGTGGCGCGGCCGAAGCTATAGATAAGATTCTTGAAGATGAAGAGAGTCTTAGTTGCGGGAATCTGGAAGGTGATTATGGGCTTCGAGTGAGTGCGTCATACCTTGACAGAGAATTGAGAGCTTTGCAAGGTCTTGATGAGTTGGCTATCGATCCGCAGGACAGTATTTTGGATCCCGATAGCGAAGAACTTCTTCCAGTTACTACTCATCATAGAACACTCTACACAGACAAAAAAATGTAGTTGATGTAGTTGATTGGAGCTCTGGCTATCTGGCCTAAAGATTAAGGATCATATAGCCCTACTTCCTCTCATAAATGTCATATTAAGATACTAGAATCCGCTCCTGAAATTTCCAATTAAGCCTCAGCCATCAGGTTGAAACTGCTTGCGTCCACATCTACCACAGAAGTTGTCTTCACGCTTGCAAGCGTTTCCACATCCTACGCAATAACGAATATTTGCTTCATGACTGTCATTGCCATAGCTGGGATGCACTAGCGGTTGTGGAGTCTCATTGGCTATGCCACCTTTTGTCATCGACTGATCAATTGGCACTTGTGATTGTCGTTCTTGTCTCCCCACCTCTTGACTAACCGCCTCCTTTATAGCTAACTGCGTCTTTGCCTCTCTTTGCTCTTCATCAAGCCTTCTTATTTCGGCTTCTCGCTGTATCTCGGCATCCCGTCGTGCTTGTTCCTCTACCTCGTGCCTAGCCGCAGACCTGGATGCCCCTATCAACAGAGCAGTGCCCAGCACAGGTCTTCTTCGTCGCATGATTCCCTTGGAGGAGTTAGTCAACCGTTAGCTAAGCTTGGGCATAAGAGTAGACATACAGAGGGTAAGGCTTTCAAATATTTTATTTGGAGGATGCAGTCAAGATCGGAATTTCGCGATAGAGTCGTGAATGAATTGGACGATAGACAAATGGTATACTAATAATATCAACGAGAGTGGTTTGAACCTGGACATGATAGGGTCCACAGAGTTGCATGAACTTCATGTGAACATGGATCGGGAAGTAGCGCGACGCGTGACCACGCAAACCCAAAATGACATCCCAATGACGCGTCACGGCACGCGATCACGGCAAGAGATGCGAGATGTCAGATATGGGCGAGCTTATCAATTTTTTAGCTATTTAGGTTCATTACGAGAAATTGGCTTCGGTGTAGCTAGTAAGGTCGCAACCAAATGAAAATATCAACGAGATAAAAGTTGTTTAGACCTGGAGATGATAGGTGGCCATATGTGTAGATAACCAGAATAAACTATCACATGCCAAAAAGCTAGTTTATCGAATCTTATGCATGTAGATCAGACAATTACTTTGAACCCTACACTAAACCACGCCGATGACGGCCTCGGCCATGCATCATCCACTTTGAAGCATCAGCTGAAATTTCTAATTATTCTACTAGGTTAGCCCTACAGGATGAGTAGTTTCTGCATGTGAACTATATTATTATAATGCCAAGGCTGTTAACACTACACAACCTACTTTTCACAGCACTTATACTACGCTCTGCCCTGAGGCCGTCTAAGTCCACGTAGGAGTGCTCCTCCATAACCTCTACCTCTTGGGTCCGCCAGATTTCTGGACGGGTTCCAATTCCCGGCTTTTCTTCTTTTGGCCTATGTTGGATCAAATCAAGGCCGCTCTTGCTGTAACTTTGCGAACCTCTTTTTTCTTCAGTAGGTAGATTAGCCACTTCTGTCTTAGGTTTGCTAACTGATAAAGGCGGCAATTTTGTCGACCTGATTCTTGGAGCTCTGTCACGAAGGTGCACTTACTGATTTCTAAGGACATATCCGTCGTTGCAGCATTTCTAGCCTTGGCATTTACTGTTACTAATATTTATTGCTCCAGGGCGTTTTCACTCATAATGCAGTCGCTGACTAGCACAATAAGTACAGGTGCCAGAGGTAGCTTTCACATCTCTTAAAGTTACTATTTAATCTTGAACCACTACATAAGTGCGACACATTGGTAATGGCTTCCACCACAGCCGGCACAAACACTCGAGATACCACTACAGCCCGCACACCCCGCAAACGTCTTCCTACTTCCCATTGAGGTCGCATTAAATATCTCACCAAAGTTGTAACCGCTGTTTTTGACTTGACAGATACTGACAATACAAATTCAGAAATGATTTCATACGGGGAGTGTCTGGTGAGCGGTGGCAAGCGAGAGAGAGATTCAACTGACCTATAGCCCACACAACTGATCTCCAACAATGAATCGCGTGCGGGCATACGTTGACCAGTTCCGCTTGCAGAATCTGCCTTCGAATGTCTTCCCGTTGTCCTTCTTCTTTGAAAATAATGAACACTTCGTCCTTCATGATTGATGTTGAAATGTGTTAGCGGTTGGCGTGAGAAATTGTGTACATGACTTATTGCTTGGCCAGGCAGCGAGGACAAAGCCCTCCTTTTATGCTCTGACAGGCTTCTACTATGTACACATAGAGGACACGAAGCAAAACCACACAAACCAATATTACGCAAACCAAAGACAAACGAAATTGAATACAGTAGAACCCCGCTAAGCCGATTCGCTGTAAGCCGATAACCCCGTTAAACCGATACTATTTCTGTAAAAATTCGCCTCATCGCTAGCAATCCATTTGAATAAGCCGATAACACTCGCTAATCCGATATGAAATGGCCGTAAACATTACATCGGCTTAACGAGGTTACACTGCAGGTACAACGTTAGCGCCTAAACCTTAACTTTCGGGTTAGGGCCAGTGGTAAAT
Organism: Lipomyces orientalis; assembly: GCA_030568275.1. Taxonomy (NCBI): domain Eukaryota; kingdom Fungi; phylum Ascomycota; class Lipomycetes; order Lipomycetales; family Lipomycetaceae; genus Lipomyces; species Lipomyces orientalis. Next base: position 121,204 of record JAJLTP010000046.1, on the reverse strand, counting down.
AAGCGTGCGCCAAGCACAATCGATGCGTCATGCTATCGGTCAGCCACTTCCGAGTTCCGGCGCCCAGCGGCCAGTGCGGGCATACAGTAAACAGTTCTCGAAATGAAATCGGTGTGCCAACCTTAATACCGTGCCCAGCCGTCATTCTAAGGTCTCGGCAAGCTATCCATCATTAACAAACTGCAAATCTTTTACTAGATCCTAGACTGAAAGTTGCATCATAGATTATCATGGCTATGCTATTTTTGAGTATGGCATGCACTGGTGCATTCACCACTTTTGCGAGTTTTTTCTACCTTCATCCGAGCGGTTCTTGTCGACGAAAGCTGAAGGCGTCTGAAATCTTCGTCAAGGAACCTTACTCGACGGAATCTCTTCTTTCAGATGCACTGAGCGCGAAATATAAGGTTTCGATAACCACTGACAGCCTTGTCTCATCATACTCGTATCAGAATTCGCCGTATGTTCCATCTATCCTTATAGGTACGCGTGCTCCCGGACATAAAATCACGGTTCTTGTTTTCTCGACCGTGACGATGCTAGGCTACGCCGTGTTTGGAATTCTAGTAGTTCTTGGCCATGTCAACGATAAAATCAGCTTCCTTACCACGTCTGTCTTTTTCGTCAGCGCGTCGTTTTGGGCAGTTCTGGCTTTATTCGTCATCTCTGCCACTATGAAGAGCTCATTCAAAGAGGACGATGCTGTTTGTGCCACTGTCTATTTCAACACTACGGACCAAAACTGGGTGGCATCGTCCGACTCGGTGTTATTTAACTCCTCGGAAAGGATGCAGATTGCCATCAAATGGAAATGGACTAAAGAAGTCTGGTTTCAGATTTTGCTCGCATTACAACTCTGGACCTCCGTGCTGTCATGGACCCGCCAGAACAGAGAACGTTTGCCGGGTATTATGACCATGGTATCGATCGTTTGTTCACAAATTTTCTCAGTCGCGGCACTGGTCAGCAACATAAGACGAAGTGCCTCGAGCGTCGAAGTGCAGTTGGCCTATCCAGTCAAAGAAAAGGATGCCGACAACGCCGGTGCTGTGGAATTTGATCCCCGAAAAGTTGCCAGAGCGTTTGCGGACCAGATAGCGAGGGAGGCCTGGAATAGCCCCAAAGAATGGCCCAATGACGCCGCTGTGTATAGTGATTTTGCAATTTCAGGGAAGTACGGAGGTCTTGTTTATGGCCGGATAAGAGCCAAAGGAACTTCAACAGATGTTTGAGCATATAGTGGAACTGTTGAGGTTAAGGTTATGTCACACACATGGATGTTTTATTAAGGGAAATTTGCACTTCGGCACGGACGCTCAACATTCTGAAGTAGAATTGGTGGCTCGAATATCTACATCACGCGTCATTAAATTAAAATGCAGGGCCACGGTTATTGTAACTCGCACAATGGAAAATTCCTCAAGACACCTACAAAGACAAAAATGCTGGAATAAACGGTGCGCCACTTTCGTTTGGAGGTAGGTGCTGGCGAAGTTTTGCAAATGCCAGAGTATTTAGAAAGTCTGCTGATGATGGAAGCCTTCGTGAAGACTAAATGGCGTAACGTAAAAAATGCGTGGTTAGTCAGATGGAAGATCAGGACCGTTGTAGATGAAATACTTGGAAAGAGATCGTGCCACGTCGATGATTCCACTAGAATTTCGCTGTCTCCCAGTCATATGATAGTATGCGGGCAGCGATTTCTTGGTCCGTATGCGCGCTGTGCTGCCGTCTCGGCGTGGCGATGTGAGTCGAAAAAGGAGGCCACCGGGGCTCTTTTATGCGCCATTGGAGGAGGCAAATGCTGCTGTCGACGAAGCTAGAGATGGCTTTTATCATCAAATAATTCATCATCCGTATGGACCGTTGGAATGGGATGGTGTAACCTGGTTTCGCTAGTCGTCCTGGCTGTCGATCGCGTTCGTGTCCAATTAGTAAAGGAACAGTGACATCAGAATGACAGAAACTATGCAACGCGGTATAAACAAGATTCCAGGTCTTGACAGGCCAATTTTATCTTCGAGGTTTGGACCAAAGTCTTCAATATTTTTATCTTCGAGGTTTGGACCAGTTAGAGTCCAGTTTGATCTCGGGTCGTACTTCGTTGACCTGACGAAGATATAATTTAACTTTGGTCGCGTGGCTAAATTGCAACCCTAGCCCCGACCCTGCGAGCTCTCAGGCCACTCTAGAAGTACGATTGAGATAAATGCGTAACACATATAGTTACGCAAGATGGAGTACATTTTGGAACGCGACTGGACCGATTTTTGATCCACACAAGCGTTTCGATGCTGCCGCAGAAAGCTGACGAAGGTTTGCAGCGTTAGCTTCTAAAGTGGCTGACTTTAGGTTGACTGCGTGTTGGCATTTCTATGCTTGCTTCATTTATTTGTCTAACCTGTTCTGCTCTTGTTTGCGTCCCACACGTTGTGTTTCATAAATTTCGATAACTGGCAAGGACCATTAAGCGTAATCGATGTGATGTCAGGAGACCGTTCCTGAGGGCCTCGTAGTGAGCTGCACCATCGCGTCTGTCAGACTGACGTCAATTCTTACGTCCCCAGCTCTAAGTTGATCGATGATGTCACATTATCCTTTCCACGAATGAAAATATATTCCCTTCGACTTCGTTGGTGATTGGTGAAGATTTTAATAGTTGTATTTGTTTTGCAAGGTTGTTCGTCTCGATCTTGTCCGGAAGGAAAGTTGTGTTTGGCGGAGTGGTCTGCCGAACACATGTATAAATCGAAGTGTTTAAGCTCGTTCCCCGGCATAGTTAATATTCTAAAATATATCGACTAAAAGCCAAAAGATTTAAGAATTATATAGTTATGAAGTTGACTACTGTAGAAATAGCCTAGCAATTATAGGAAATTTAGTTCAATCTCATTAATATTTGTCACGGTCTTGTACGAGCGACTCTACTCTAGCGACTCGCTCCACAGGGGCAACAGAGCCAATAATATGTCATAGAGAACTCGGCATGCAGTCCTTACTGAGTCACGATGATCGCCGCGACTCGCTCTGTCAGCATGGTGGAGTAAGCTTGTCAGCCCGCCGGAGCAACTCATCGTTAGCGAGCCACTATTATGGATTATGTGAGTGAGGTCGGGCAAACCTTTGCCCCTGCGGAAACTAGGGAGCGTACACATCTACCAACTCAATTGAGGATACAATTGTCATTGTACTAAGAAATTGTCAATGCGGCAGCTGTCCAACAGACTGGAAAATCGGCAGATGACCACGTACGGCTACGACGCAGCACACATATATAGCACACCCCATTGGAAGCGAATAGCTGTCCCATCACCAACGGTTAGCTTCTTTCTTTGAACAGCGCAAATTTGACTTTGTCATAAGGTGAGGTGAATTATCTATCAAAGGACTGGAATTGGGCAATAACTAAAGTAATGTTAGAATGTCACTCATATTTCGAACTATGGTGTGGGGGGGTTATGTCCCGAAAAGTCGCATTGCTCCCATGGTTATGGCATTGCTATTCTTATTAGGACCTGTGTCAGCTTATGTCCGTGGGACACTGTGCGTTAGTGCAGTGTTTCACTCATTTGACACTTATTACGATGGTAGTGTTCAGACAGTGGTAGAAGAAAGTGGTTTAGTAGTATACCAAGAAGGTGTCGATCTTACAACTGTTATCGTGCCGAATGACCTATATACCTACCCTGACCTCTCTGGATCTGCTAAGGTCCCCACGATCTTCAAGGTCGGTGTTCACGAGTGTACACTCTATGGACAATGGCAATCACGGGGAATCCCACCGTACGCACCGCAGGTTTCCAAAGTTACGTGTCCTGGCACAACTCGAGTTTGGACTATAACTTCGTCAGATCCAAACTATTCCAAATTCTTTCAAATTGGCAATAGATCGCCTAATCCTATTGATTACGATCTGAATTCCTATACTCTGTACGGGAAGTATTGCGGATCATACTAAAGCGATGGCAAGAAAGAGTTAAGTGCTAGGGAGTGATCAGGAAGAGGGTTTTAGGACATTTTTCCTTTGACATTACTCTGGTCAGTACAGAAGTGGTCAATCCGGAGGGTGCGTGCATTCGATCTGAGTGTAGATGTTGTCGTCGGTCGCAGTAAAAATTCAATGTAACGCCTTTTTGAGCAGAATGAGACAATTATTGCTGTCATTGCCCAAGCAATACGAGAGTGCCTGAACGTGCCGATGTTAGCAAATATATGAATAGTCCGTCGGAAGCTTGGCAATAACTGCCAGATACTGATGGTGGTGGCCAAAGGAAGCACAATGAAATGCCTAAGTCCAAGTCCTGACCTGGTTCGCCGGGGAGATTCAGAAATCTTCAATGGCGGCAGCTGGGCAACTGACCGGAAAATGGGCGGATAACGGCTGGCGACTCGACACGCCACTTTTCTGCATGTTCGCGCCCTCAATATCCAACCCGTCTAGAAATTGCAAACTGCAAGTGATTGTGATTTCTAAAACGGCTGTGTCAAATTCATGCACGCACTAACGTCCAGCGTTATGGATATGAGTGTTAAAAACCCCACAAAAGCCAACGTTTTGCAGCCATCACTATGGCGCCATTACCCCGCGGCAAGCAAAGCTAGCGCACACACACGCTTGGCTCGAGAGTATTATAAAAAGCACTCCCCGCCAGAAGCGAACACAAAGTGACAAACTATCCCCTCAATTATCGATTAGCCTTTCCTTCTCTGAACAGCGCAAATTTGGCTTTGCCATAAGGTGAGGTAATTGACTGGAAATTAGGCAATAACTAATGCAGAGTTAGGAATGTCATTCATATTTCGAAACATAGTGTGGGCGGGCTATGTCCCAAAAAGTCGCATTGCTGCCATTATTATTGCATTGCTATACCTGTTAGAACCTGTGTCAGCTTATGTCCGTGGGATACTGTGCGTTAGTGCAGTGTTTCACTCATATGACACTTATTTTGAAGGTAGTGTTCAGACAGTGGTAGAAGAAGGTGGTTTAGTAGTATACCAAGAAGGTGTCGATCTTACAACCGTTATCGTGCCGAATGACCTATATACCTACCCTGACCTCTCTGGATCTGCTAAGGTCCCCACGATCTTCAAAGTTGGTGTACACACCTGTACACTCTATGGACAGTGGCAGTCAGGGGGAATCCCACCGTACCCACCGCAGGTTTCCAAAGTTACATGTCCTGGCACAACTCGAGTTTGGACTATAACTTCGTCAGATCCAAACTATTCCAAATTTTTTCAAATTGGCAATGATTCGCCTAATCCTTATGATTATTATATGAATTCCTATACTCTGTACGGAAAGTATTGCGGATCATACTAAAGCGATGGCAATCAAGAGTTAAGGGTTAAGAGGGACCAAAGAAGAGGATTAACGTTAGGGCATCTTTTCTTGACATTACTCTGGTCAGTATAAAATGGTTCAATCCAGTGGGTGCGTGCAATCGATCTGTCTTGTAGGTGTCGTCGTCAGTTGCCGTAAAAATTCAATGTAAAGCCTTTGTGAGCAGAATGGGACAAAGTATTGCTGTCATTGCCCTCAAGCGCCGAAGTTAACAAATATATGGGATATAATCCGTTGGAACCTTGGCAATAACTGCCAGATACTGATAGTGGTCGCCTAAGGAAGCACAGTGAAATGCCTACGTTCAAGTCCTGCCCTGGTTCGCCGGGCGAGATTCAGAAAATGTCAATGGCGGCAGCTGTACAACTGCAGGTAATTCGGCGGATAACGGCGACAGCTCAACACGCACCGCTTTTCTGCATGCTCGCGGCCCCAATATCCAACCTGGATAGAAGTTGCATATGCGATGCGTGCACTCCCGTCCAGCATTACGGATATGAGTGCCAAGAACCTCACAAAAGCATCGTTTTTGCAGTCATCACTTTGACGCCAATACCCCACGTCAAGCAAAAGCCAGCGCACGCGCACGCTTGGCCCGAAAGGATTATAAAAAAAGGCACTCCTTGCCACGAGCCAATACAAAGTGATAAACTATCCCTTCAATTAGCGGTTAGCCTTTCCCTCTCTGAACAACGCAAAGTTGGCGTCGTCATAAGGTGAGGTGAATTATCAATCAAAGATCGGAAATTGGGCAATAACTAATGCGTAGTTAGGAATGTCATTCATATTTCGAACTATAGTGTGGGGGGGTTGTGTCTCCAAAATTCACATTGCTCCCATTATTATGGCATTGCTATTCTTGTTAGAGCCTGTGTCAGCTTATGTCCATGGTATACTGTGCGTTAGTGCAGTGTTTCACGCATATGACCTTTATTTCGACGGTAGAATTCAGACAGTGCTAGAAGAAAGTGGTCTAGTAGTATACCAGGAAGGTGTCGATCTTACGACCGTTATGGGGCCGGGTGCCCTACTGCTCGATGACCTGGCTGGGTCTGCTAAGGTCCTCACGATCTTCAAGGTTGGTGCCCACGTCTGTACACTCCATGGACAATGGAATTCACAGGGAATCCCACCGTACCCACCGCAGGTTTCCAAAGTTACCTGTCCTGGCACAACTCGAGTTTGGACTATAACTTCGTCAGATCCAGACTATTCCAAAAGTTTTCAAATTGGCAATCATTCGCCTAATCCTTACGATTACTATTTGAATTCCTATAGTTTGTACGGAAAGTATTGCGGATCATACTAAAGCGATGGCAAGAAAGAGTTAAAGGTTAGGCAGGGACCAAGGAGCTTCCGTCAACAGCAGTGGAGCCGCGTGTTCGATTTAGACTTCGGCCAAGACACATCCTAACACAAAATTTAAGCGAGCGGACACGAAGTTTAGCGAGTTAGTTCTGAATAATAGACTGCGAGCCCATTGTCTTCTTGCAGACTTGTTACAAAATCCCAAAACACTCCAACTGATAGAACTGAAAGCAATCACGCGAATAGACCACATTGTTTATACTTACATTGTCTGAACGTGCCTTTGACATGTTTTGCACCTTCGGGGAAGGTATACGGAAAGGACCGCAGATCGCTAAGCTGAATTATTAGCCAAGAGTCGCTACAGACTCAGGTTGAGATAATAACGGTCAATTCGCCAGCAACTTTATGTCACATCACACGGACTTGACCGAGGCCATGTTTAGTTAGGCCGTTGGCACCGAGGTTCTTAGACTAAAATAGCCTAAGCACCGGGCGTCATCTGACGCTGACCGAGGTTAAGGTTATTTTCTGCTCACCGCATATGATGAAGAACTGACCAGGGACAAGTCGATTGTGCAAGCCGCATACGTCACTGTGAGGAATTAGAGGCTTTGGATTCACTATACGTGACGATTTATTACGATATTTTTAAAGATTATTCACTTTGAGGACTCGGCGGGAACTTGGCGCCTTTTATTTTTCTGCCCGCTCCCCCGTCGGAGCCTCTACAAACCAATCAAATAATACATACTAGCAATAGCCAATGAAACTTCATTAAACTAAACGAAACAAAGCGAGTCTCGGAACGGAGGAGGTGTGCCACGAGGCAAGGGGTGGCTACTAGGCCTTCAGGAGCTGGGTTCGTGATATTTCCCCCTCCTCAACGAGTCGTTCAGCAGTTAGGAGTCGAGCCAAGATGATGGGTACGGCTTCTACAGCTTGCAAACAACTCCACACAACGCGTCAAATTCGTGTGTGGCTCCCAGATCGGCTCTACCCACCTTAACCACGCCACTATCCTGCGGGCTGCGGCTGTTGACTTGGGTGGTCATACTATCGACGTCAGGTACCTTTCGTAACCTTACACTTTTACTCTCTGTTGGTCTAGACTACCAAATTTCTCGCTCCTTTAGCAAAATGTCTCACTAATTCGACCATAACTGTTCATTAAAAGTATTCCGGCTTAGTGGCCGCGAACAAATTTAGTGGGTGTTCAGAACCGACAACTTACCTTTGTCTCGACCTAATTGGCGGCAAGAGTACGACGCCGTCACACACACGTTAGGTGATGCTAGTTAACTAACTTTAAATTCTTTGTCACTGCCTGCAGACCTAACGAATGAGGGTCTGTGGTGTCACTGGTTTCCTCGAAGGCGAACTTAATTTGCAATATGAGAGGTTGATGCTATTCAATGCTCGCTCCCATAAGGCGTCAACAGGGATGTGTCGGTATCTACAAGTCAGCGACCGACATACACTTTTTGTTAGGTGCCCAAGAAAGCGAAAATGAGTGCATCACCAAGGTCTCGGTGGAATGGAAAACCAAGCATCGTGATCCAAATCTGCTGGATCGAGTGCCACCACACTCCCGATCAACAGTTTGCTCACATCTCTACGTTTCAGCACTCCCCTCTTTTTCCACAGACAGGTGTGATATTTGATCCGAGTTCCGAGCCACCCGGCACACTTATAAATTTAAATCAAAGATTATTTAAACAAAGTAAGCTAATCGATAAAAATGATAACCAGTATGTCTTTGTCATTATACAGCAAAGACTCTTTCACTAATTGTCTGAGCATATTCGATTGCCAGTGGTTCTCTACTCCCGGTCTGCCGTGGAATGTCGAGCGCCCGTTGACTCTGACATCGAGGTTGACTGACTTGCTACGTGAGGCACGACTCCCTCGTCTGTCTGCGTTAACCTTTCCGGAATAATAACTGCCCACTCTTCGAAGTTGACTAACTTGATTTTCACTTTCGTGAGGCGCGTCTGCCTCTGGTTGATTGGTGTGCGGAACTGAACCGTCCGATCGCAAGATCAACCCAGTTTCTACCGGTCTCCAGGTCACGTCTTCGTCATTAGAACTTACACACAAAGAAGCCGCGTCGAACCCTAATGAACATAATAAAGGGTGACCTTGCAGAGTGCTTGCTCCAGTGTTAGCCAGAGGCCACAGGTGCGCGACCCATTCCCCGCGCTCTCTATCATGGCTTTTAGATACTTTGTGTCAAGAGACTCATCAGTCTTTGCTCCGTGAGCTCTTCCGAGGCTACGTCATTTTTCGTTTTTTCTCTCGTAGGATGATGTCAACATACATTTAGTTACTGGTTTGTTAGTTTCCGTGCGCCCGGCTTAGTCCGAGGCTAAAAGTCATTTAGTAAGAGTTGTACGCGGGACAAGTGTATAGAAGGAAGGGGTCAAACCCATTCTCCGTCAAAGTTGAAATTCTAAAATATATATCGGCATAAGCCACAAGCTTTCAACGTCCATGAGTAGGAGTCCAGGCCAGTGGACTCTTACACTGTCAATTCCTGCGATGTCAGCAGAGCCAGACCGCTTGTTTTCAAGCCAAAAATTTAAAATTAAAATTACAGATAGTAGGAATCGACTCGGGATCAAGAGTAGTGAGGCAATTGAGTGCCTCAAATCGTGGTTGGGTAAATGGGTAGAGATAGTCCGGTAGCTTCGCTACAAGCTTGTCTGACACGAATGAAGAGATATTGCAAGGGTGGACCCCTTTCAGTCCGGCGTAACAGGGCATTTCTTTTTCCAGTATCAAGTTATATATATTGCTCACGTAATTCATAATATATATTAACATATACGATATCATATGATATCAATCTCATATGATTTGTTAAATGAACTAATATAATATATGTATTGGTTTGACAAAATGAACTCATATATGGTAATATAACACTACTGCACACACTGAAATAGCTTCCTCACGGGGTTCGCCAAGTCCTGGATCGATCGATTTTCTCTCGGTAGTGAGAACAATATCCATGACGAGACGAAACAGATTACAACCCATTTTCACTCAAGAAGTTAGTAATAACCTGGAACGCCCCAGTAGCGTTGTAATGAAGAAAGAGCTGATGACTAGCGTCGGGGTGAACATATGGTACATATTTTGCATTTTTGTAATAAGTTCTCCCAGGCTCTTCCAAGAGTCCAGGGCAGTAACCATCACAGAAGATATAGTCATATTCACCAGTGATAGCCTAATCGGTAATATTAGCAAGCTGTGGAACGATAATTTACACTGGTGGGAAAGGGAACATAGGTGTACTGACCAGGACAGGACCTTTGAATGCGCTAGCGTCCGTAGGACCGCTGAGCAAAGAGAGGAACTCGGTTATAGCGTATGGCTGCTTTGCTGCCTCGGCATAATTAGCTATGACGGGATCGTAGTTGGGATACTTGAAATAGCTATTGGAGATTAATACTTGTTCGCATTCAATTCGTTGTTCTGATTGAAGATCAACACTCACTTCCAGATCTGGGTATACTTATCAACCCACGTCACATAGCCAGGGTCACGGTCGCCGTAGAGAGCAGGATTTTGAAGTGAAGCAACGCGTGGAACAAACGAGCGCAACAGACCATTGACGTTGATTCCAGTCAGGTTGAATCCGATTCCTGTTAAGATGACGGCATCCGCAATACTTGGATCCGTTGCAATCGCTCCGTGGGTTGTGAATGAACCAAATGAGAATCCAATCACCGCAATCTTGTTCGGTTTTCCTAAGCATCCCGTGTAAAGACCTTTTCGGACAAGTTTGGAGATGCTTTGGAGCACAGAAATGGCCTTGAAGATGGAATTGTCAAATCCTGAAACTCTGATTGAAGTTAGCTTTTCCTCGGTCATAGTTCGATGTTAGGGTCCGGCTTACTTGTCGGAAGCTCCAGTTCCAAGACGATCGTAGAAGAAGACCGAGTACCCCTGACCAATCGCATACTGGACAAAGTTGTATTGGTCCGGCTGGACAGGTGCATTCCAGTGGGCACGTGCTGGCCCGATACCATGCGTTGCAAGAATAACAGTTTTCTCCTTTCCGTTTTTATTCTTCGGAGTGCAGAATGTCGCGGCAATGTTCACCGTAGCCTTTTGCGTCGACGGCGAAGCGGGGCCAACAGGTGGGGAATTGTAAACGCCAGCACGCGTAGTAAGAACGTCTAAGAAGTTGTTGAGCCCGTAGTCATCACTCCACCTAGTGGCATTGAAAGCGACATTGGTGTATTCGATGTCTACCGGGATCATGTAGTCGTTGCAGACAGCATTGGGCGGGTAGTATGGCTGCGTCAAGCTCCCGTAATAGCTGCTAGGAGTAGGAAGTTGGGAACATGCCTGATTCCCTGCTACTGACTTCAACGAGCACATAACGGCCAGACCCATTGTCATATTGTTCCGTAAGAGCTTCATTCTGACGGTTGTGAAGGGGTAATGCGAGAGGACGGTTGTTGCAAGACTCGACTTAGAATCAATAAGATCAGGCTAAAAAACGATTCTATATGATCGATGAGGAGAGAAAAGGAGAGATAGAACGTTGAGCATGGTGGAAAGAGGTCTATTTATAGTGGTGCTGGACATATTGCTGCGCAAGAAAGCTGATTTGGAATCGGAATGGAGATTCAGCTTCGGGATGATTTGATTTTGCTAAAGCTGAGCTTCAGCTCCGGCAATCTTTTCAGCCTCTCGCCGTGCGAGCTGTACCATGAGCTGTCAAGATTGCGGACGCTAAACCCTTCTGGGCAGGCGCTCGACCCAATGATGCTAAACCTTTCTCGGCAGGCGCTGGATCTAGTGACGCTAAACCCTTCTGGGCAGGAGCTCGACGGGCGACGCTAAACCCTTCTGGGCAGGCGCTCGACTCAATCATGCTTAACCTTTCTTGGCAGGCGCTCGACCCAATGACACTAATCCCTTTTGACAGGCGCTGGACCCAATTGGACCGGCCACTGAGCTGAGATGAGTACTGCAACTCTTCTACTTCCTGCTCTTCGCTCTCTGGCTCGTTTTCACAGCCTCTGGAGATAGGCGGCGCCGTGTTATGCGAAAACTGCGCCCCTCCAATGGCAGGCCGGGTTAACGTGTCGAAAAGATTGCAAGTTGCTAAAACCAGTATTCGGATTAAGTGTCTCCGCTCCAGCCTCGTTTTTATCTCGCTACTTTCAGATAAAACTGACTGCCGCACTGGCGCAGCCCCCCGGGGTCAAATTAGTCGTCCAGAAGTGTCCCATATCGCATATATGCCCATCACTGATAAACGAAGGAAATGAAGATGTCTCTAGGATGACACAGGCTTCCAATGATATTACTAGACCGAAGGTCAGAGTGAAGTCGAGACTGAAAATGAGCGGATTCAATATTACATCGAATGGGCAAGGGGAAACTGGCAGTGAAATGGAAACAACAGCAATCGCTGCTGAAATCGAATGGAATCTATTCAAACGGGTGAATATCCTAGACCACGGGACGGGAAATGATCATGTGTTACTTTAGAGTCAAATAAATACAGAGAGACAAAGTAAGAGAGAAATGAAACAAACTCTCCATGCTCCACTGCTCTAGTTCCCTTTGCCATCAAGCGCTACCTCGTCTCAAGTTTAATTTGCGATGCAAGTCCGCAAACCTCTTGACTGGCACAACCGTGCACCTAAAATCTCTCACGGTATATCCCATTTCGAACATCGCGCGGCCTAATGTGCTATCTAAAAAGCGGTGCATAGGCTTGCCCTGGCCACACGCAGATCCTGTCAGAGCAACCCAATACAACGGGCCAAGCATATCACCCCAAGTGCCACCGATGTCAGTGTGTTTGAGTGCGGAAATGAGCGCCTGAGTCAAGTTCTCGGGAACATCGGCCAACGAGGAAAGTTTGTGAACAAACACGTGGAGAGTGATAAGGGAGGCAAGGCGTATGGATTCGTAAATGTAGGCACTATTGCTTCGAGCAACAGCTGAAACAGATGGGCTTTTGTGATTGGAAGTATCTTTCGAAATGCCTGCATAAATTCTTGCAGCCGGTGGAAACGACTCAAGCTCGGTTCGCAACGATGTCAGCCTCGGTCCAAGAATTTCATTGCTTTCAGGAGTGGCTGAGGGACTGCCAAGAAATATCTCGATAAGGTCTCGAGTGAGAATGAGAATTCTTAGTATTTGGGGAGTGCAGCGCTTTGACTGACGGAGAAACTGGAAATTTTCGGTTGGGCAGTACAAAGGGCATTCTTGAAGCGGAATATTGCTTTCAGGTGCTGTGCATGCCTCTTCAAAGTCGCTAAGATAGGTTATGCTAGGGTAGGCGCCAGATAGAGCGCAGATCAAGAAATGCTGCCTGTTCCGGACCTTAATTTCAAATTCAAAAATCAAGCAGAAGAAGTAGATGCTTACATGACGATGAACTTGCGCAGTATTTGCTCGAAACCGTCATTGGTCAGCGTATTCAGCCCATTCCTGTGCTTTACTATAGCCTCTAACCCCGCAGAATGAGCTCCTACTTCAATTGGCGCCCCGTCCGACCCGAAAGCCTGTTCCCTTTGTTAATAGCTATTCCATAACGCCAGCTTCCAGAGTGGAACAAAAGAAGAGCATCATACCCAGATCCCACTGGTAAGGAAGGCTATGGAGGCCATAGCCCCAGATTGAGTAGCAGTTGCAGGGTTTGTGAGAGTCATGTTGACGTAAGTGATAGAGGCTTGTTTCATCGCTAGAGCGACGGTATGATCAAACGAACCTCGGACAGACGCCAAAAAGGCATATGCCATGTACAGCACAGCCATGCAGAGAGCCGGATTGCTAACCATTTCAGGAAAAACGACCGACTTGATCGGATTAGGAAGACAAAACTTTAGAGCTGCATCCCCCGTTAGATTCAGTGTAAACTTTCTTGTCAGAGTCCTTACTATATGCTTTCACAATATTAATTTCAGCTAGCTGATCCTCCTTGAGACTGTAGCTTAGCCCCGGCATGCTATGAAATGGATCGAATTCTCCTTGCCCAAGATCGGCGATGAGCGACGAAGACAGGATTTGAAGAGCCAGACCGCACTCATGACTTTCAACGAATATAAAATTAGAGTCAATTGGTTGTCCGCGGCCGCATTTAAGGCAGAACTGATAACTAATAGGAAGGTTGGCTATTTTTTTATTTAATCGCGGACTAAACAATTCCATTGGCTGGGAAGGAGATTGTAGACACCCGCATATGTTGTCTTCGTCCTCAGACTTGGATATGGCGGTGATTCGCTGTCTCTGCCTCGTAGTAGCCGTTGAAAGTAACTTATCAGTTCGTTGGCGTCGCCGGTATTCTGTCATTGCATGAGAGCGCACAACACGCCGCTCCTGGGCGGTACTGCTTGTGCCCGACACGAACCGGAATACCAAAGGGGGAAGTTGCTCGCTAGACATGGTCGTACCTATGCTTTTTGAGGGTAGAATGAGAAAAGAAATTCGTGCTCGCTGGTTTTATCATCGGCGGTCTTTGCCTCTCCAACGTCAGCAGCCGTCACAGCTGAATAGAGGCGCCGTTTAAGGTTCGCCAATAGAGACAGCTTGATCAAGACATGCAACGCCGCATTCAGCCGCAGGAGGCTGAAAATTCTATAAAGAAATATGCATTTAAGCATGTATATGCGAAATGAATTGAGTTGTCGTCTGAGGAAGAAGCGAAGGACACATCTGCGCTAAACTGTTTAGAGTAGGCGCTCATTGAACATTGTGATTGGCCAATGGTCCACTGGAGAGTACCTGAATATATTCGTTGCGGCTTTCGCTACCCGGCACGCCGCACAGTAGTAAGCGGCATGCCGCACAGTAAGAGAAATTCGTGCTCCCTGGTTTTATCATCGGCCTATCCAACATCGGCAGCCGTCATAGGGGAGTAGACACTGCTTGCTCAAGACATCAACGTCGCATTCAGCCGCAGGAGGCTGAAAATTCTGTAAAGAAATAGGCATCTAACCAGGTCTCTGCGAATGAATTGAGTTACAGTTTGTTGTAGGTTTGAGGAAGAAGCTGTGTCCAAATGACACATCTGCACTAAACTAGAAGGTGCTCATTCGAACATGGTTAAGGGTACATATTGCACGTATCAAGAGATGGAGTAGACGGGTATAAAGTAGACCGTTCCACCTCTTCTGCTTATAACATACTCTTTCCACTCTCTAGATTACTAGTGTCGGATTTGCACTCTTACAAAGGGGCTATATAACGTATTAACTGTTCTCAAATCTGATTTTGGACTGGGCTAGTTAACAGCCGCACTTACCTTTGAGTATGTCCTGGACTTAGCGCCATTATTTATAAACGCAGCTACTAACGGTTTGATATAGACATTAAACATTGAATAGCCTTGTTGGAGATGGCTTCCCCAACCTCATTTTCTAACCGGACCGCAATTGTAACGGGCGCTGCTGGCTGCATAGGCAAGCCTCTTTGCTTTGCACTTGCACGAGCTGGAGCTAATGTTGTCGCGAATGATTACGGCTGTTCACCTGCAGGTGACGGCTCGTCCACCATCGTCGAGGATCTTGTCAAAGAACTAAAGGCAGCCGGCCTCTCTGCTATCGCCGACACGCACGACATATCCACGGATGCTGAAAAGATCGTGGACTTGGCAATCAAGACCTTTGGACGGATTGACATTATTATCAATAATGCCGGCATCATAATCTATGGCCCCATTGACGCTCAGCCCATTAGTGCTTTCCGGAAAGTATTTGAAGTAAATGCTTTGGGCGCCATGGCACTCATTCATTACGCGTGGCCATACATGAAAAAACAGAAGTACGGGAGGATCGTGAACTTCTCGTCAGATTCTGTCTTCGGAATGCCCTACAGTAGCACCTACGTGTTGGCGCGCGGCGCCATGCTTGGTGTGACAAAGTCTCTCGCGTTAGAAGGTAAAGCCGACAACATTTTCGTTAACTCGGTCGGGCCTTGTGCTTGCTCACGGATGGTTGCGGATGTCATTGGGGATCTGCCGGCGGCTCACCAGGAGGCCTTCAAAGCCACGTATACCGGCGAATCAAATGCACCGGCAATTCTAGCGCTGGCAAGTGAGCAGAATACATACACGGGACAGACGTGGGTTTCCGGAGGTTGGGCTATGGGCAGGACCGCAATAACGTCGATTCAGGAGATCAAGGGACTGAAGACAGTCGATGAGGTTTTGAAAGGCATGGATGTGTTGATGGACAAGGAGAGAGAATCCATTGAGCCGCAATCCATCGAGGATTATCTTTCTTTCCGTGCTCAGGCGTGAGTAGACTGTGGTAATCGAATGATTTTTTCTTGAATAGCTTTGGTTGAATAAAAGGACGAGAGTCGTGCACTATAGTAAACAGGGATCACCCGGAATCACTATCTCCTGGTTAAGGGCTGTAAGTGTGCCCTTAACCTTACGTCCACAATACCGCATTCGGGATCCCAAATTGTTCTCAGCGATTTTTTTCTGATCGGGCCCCATTCGCCGTAGAGAAAATTACGTTGAACTAAGTCGAAAACGAATAAAGATTTTACTTATTTGTATTTGAGTTTTTTTGCGCAACTCATATTCGTAGTCGACTATTGGTTTGGGAGGTCTTATTCGTATTCGATTCGTAATTATTCGTCGCTTCGGGCAGACGCCACTTACTTACGAGGTTAGGGTAAAGCTAATGGACAACGAGTGTTGCTTCGTGTAACCCTGACCCTAACGCTAGCAGTGCACGCGATGTACTCGGCTTACGGACGAACTCGTAAAGCCTGGACACTATGAAACGTCTGGTATTGCTGCGAGATGTATACAAATCTGAGGATGTTAGTACTATTTAGAACTTACGAATAATTACGAATAATGAATATTTTATTCGTAGGAATATTATATAAGCAGCCGAGAGCAATTTATATGTATTCGACTTACGAATATAAAGTCGTTATGTGTGTCCCTAACTAGTAACATAAGGTTACAACATTGTCTTGTAGTCGAACTTTAATCTGCTGGTAAGATGTGAGTGAGCTGGAAGTTGTCCACTTCTCTGTATCGAAATTTCATTGTGTGATAGTGATGGTGCCAAGGAAACCTAAGCCTGAAGACGATGGAGCCCATACCCCGGATGGTCGAGGTCCCCAAGTAATAATACATAAATTGTGGTTAGGGCGGGGTGGTTCAGGGTCGGCGCCCATACAAATCGTAGTCTGAATTCCATTTGGAAAGTAGACTCTGTTGCACCGCCGCAGTTCTGGCCGTCATTGGCACGTGTAAGATTAAGAATTGCACTTGGGCCAGGTTGCCACGCGATGAGCCAGATTGTGATCGTTCCAACAAGTCTGCCCAACTATCTGCGGTTGCGTGCGAATGTGTAAGGCCCTCATGCAAACGCGACACGAACGCGTCATTAAAATGACCCAATATCTCTACAATCGGGCTTCGCGGTTACGCAATTTTTCACTGCAAGCACAGCAAGCGCACGATGTTTCAAAGCTCCGACTAATCTTTCGTCTTAAGGGACAAAACTACTCTTGAATATTCCTTAGGAACTGTGGTCCGACTAAAAAATTCAAATACTACAACAACAAACACCAGCCAACAGATAATTATGCCAACGCCAATCCCTTCTCCTGGAATAGAAGGTACCGGCTAACAGGCTAGATTGGAATTGGTCAACTTTGTCCGACGCATGTCATTACATATCTCGCAGTCTTGCTGGCCCTGAACTGCGCATCTCTACCAAGGGAGGACAGTTCCGTCGTAATTTAGCAACGAGAAAGTATCGTGCTTTGAATCAATCTTCTCGACCGTGGAAATCAGGGATTCGGCATTTTCCTCCGGCGAAATAGGATTACCAAAGTTATCCTTTGTGATTAGTATTCAATCTAGTAATCATCAACACCTTATAAGTCGTCTTATTAAGAAAGCACGCTCGGACTCACAACCTATATGTCATCCACAGCCATTCGGGCGCGTTTTCGTAAATTGTTGTTGGAGTGGTTACTGACCCTTTAATTCCCCCGAGAGCGGTCGGACAGAGTTGTTGACAGCGCCAACCATGACGGCCGTCCCTTTACGTGACGGCTAGTAGTATGGCTCCGCCTCAACGCAACTACGAATTTAATTGCCAGTGGTGTAGTTTCTAATAATCATAATTTCTAATTATTAGTAGTGACCCCGCGCTAAGCTCTGTAGTGAACCCGCGCTACACGATAGTTGAACTTGACATGAATTTCAACCTCACAAGAATCCCATATGTGCTAATTGCGGAAATGCTCCATTGATGCTGAAAGGCCCAACAGGGCCGATAATTGCAGCTGAAACTGCAGCCTTCATTACAAAATTCGCAACACAGTCAACAATATGCGTCAATATCTAACAATATCAACCTGAATTCGAATCCAATCACGGCTCACTTCGGAGTGAAATATCAGCCGTGCTCGAACAACTGATTGCTCTAACTCGTTGTGACGTCGCCAAAATTCAGTCAGAGCAAGCTCACTTAAAATGAGCCGCTTTAAAGCTTAAGGGTTCGAGCCCATTCATAGGTAATTTCCATCAATGCTTTGCGTTGATAATGATAAGTGTGATGACGCACCTTCGAGTAACAAGCACTAAACCTGCGTCGACCGGAATCAGATTATTTAATATCCATTCAGTTTCTCACAGATCCCGGCACAGTATTGCTGGTTGATCGTGACGTCTTAGTTCACCTGCCGGAGATTCAAATAGTTGCAAGTGATTGTAAAAATAATTGTAATCGGAAATCACTACATACAGGCCCTGACAGGGAAACTCGGATGGTGACGAAGTCTAGATCGCGTACCCGCAAGACAGTCCATTCAATATCCAGCGCAATATGACTAACAATGAATTATCTGAGCGTCAGAAAATAGCAGTGGCCTTGAATAATGTTCGTCACGGTGACAAGGCGCATTCGACGCATCGCTGAAGGATCGCCCGATACCAACCGTGAAATGATTTAAAGTTTAGTTGACAGGGGTAATTATGTAAGGACTGAGAGGTTTGTATTAGGGCAGATACGGCTACAAACAAAGAATGATAAGGCGGATATGCATATCACGAAAGCATTGGGCAGCTCCTTATTTGGGTGACGTGTCTACAGGGATTATCGAACGTGTCCTCCGCCAGTCGCCGGGAACCAATCTCTCGAATTACCAGGATCCACGGCTTCTCATCCGTCTCCCTCGATAATTGTGCACTTACTTCGTCATATATAAAAGACCTGGTGCATTCTCCACACCTGTCTGGCTACAGAGGTCTGTTCAACCGGGACGAGGTAATTTGCGGGCTCTCCGAGGCAACACAAGTTAACGGATCGCGCTGACTAGGCCTTCTTGTGCCTGCCGTCATCCGCGTCGTTGCTGCTGAGACGCGACTCTCCTATCAATGAGCTTACAGGTCGACAACACAAGTGACGTTGCCAATCCTCGCGCTCGCCAGCCGTTCAACAGGTCATCCACGGGAGACATGGCCCGGGACGCGTCAAGCCCTTACTACGAAGAAGAATGTGAGTTAGACGACCTCGGTGCCTCGAATTTCGACGGACCACACCACGTATCTGTACCGCCTAGACGCAGGTCAACCAGTACCCGATTGCCCAAGTATGATGACGAAGACAGCGACAAGGAGGGAGTGAACGGATCCAAGAACGGCAAACGGTCACGCGGGCACGAAGAAGCTGCATCGTCACTGTGGCAGTTGCCTCCTGCTGATTTCCGGAATTTTGCTCTGCTATGCCTACTATATCTCTTACAAGGTGTTCCGGTCGGATTGGCCATGGGTTCGGTCCCGTTCTTGCTGAAGAGCAAGCTGAGTTATGGACAAGTCGGGTTGTTCTCTCTGGCTTCATATCCATACAGCATGAAGCTGCTCTGGAGTCCTATTGTTGATGCTATATACTCCCCGACAATTGGGCGGAGGAAGAGCTGGATTATTCCTATCCAGACTGTGAGCTCGATTATGCTACTATGGCTCGGATCACATGTTGAAACGCTACTTGAAAATGTAAGGGGTATCCTAATGTTATCGTACTTGACATGTCTCTTCTAACAAATACAAATAGGCGGAATCACATCTGGGCTTTGTCACCTTTTTATTTTTTACGCTGGTTTTTTTGTGTGCTACTCAAGATGTTGCCGTCGATGGTTGGGCGCTCACGTTACTCTCCCATGCCAATCTCTCCTACGCCTCAACCGCCCAAACCATAGGTCTCAACACCGGGTACTTCTTGAGCTTCACCGTGTTTTTAGCATTCAACTCGCCAGAATTTGCAAACAAGTATTTCCGAACAGTTCCACTGGATACTGGTTTGCTTTCTATGCGTGCCTATCTCACGTTTTGGGGATGGACATATCTATTCATGACGTTGGCTCTTTTTATCGGTAAAACCGAAGAGAAGACTCGGGATATTCGAAATGGAAAGAACGGTATATTGGATGTCTATACGTCAATGTGGAAGATTGTGAGGTTGTCGAACGTTCAGTTGTTTATCCTTATTCACCTGGTCGCCAAGTTCGGTTTCCAGGCTAATGATGCAGTTACCAATCTAAAACTCCTTGAAAAGGGCCTGTCGAAGGAAGACCTAGCGCTAACAGTCTTGATTGACTTCCCGTTTGAGATTATTTTCGGTTACTATGCGGCGAAGTGGTCAGTTGGCGATCGTCCACTGCGTCCGTGGCTATACGCATTTGTCGGAAGACTGGGTTCGGCGTTACTGGCGCAGCTCCTCGTCTATTGCTTTCCCAAGAACGGAGCAGGCCCATTCTACCTGCTCTTAGTTATTTTGGTCCACGTACTTGGGTCGTTTATGAGCACCGTCCAGTTTGTATCGATTAACGCCTTCCATACTCAGATAGCTGATCCAGCGATTGGCGGCACTTATATGACTGTATGTCATGATGTTTAGTCATTTTGGAATGTACTAACTAGTTTAGACATTAAACACAGTTTCAAACCTTGGAGGACAATGGCCACGTGTCTTAGTCCTCTTTGCGGTGGATTTCTTCACGGCAGCTACGTGCGAACTCGACCCCACGACGGCAACGCCAGATCAGATTGAAACATTCATTCCCTTTTCGTGTGCCAAGCAGGCCGACAAACAGCGATGTGTGACCGTTGGTGGTGTGTGCAATATGAAAATTGACGGTTATTATATTACAAACATTATGTGCGTTCTCACTGGTGGTGCGCTCTTCTTCTTCTGGATTCGACGAAAAGTCGAGTACTTGCAGACGCTGGATCTCAGCAAGTGGCGGGTCGAAAAGTGAGACCAGGATGCTCTACGATATACCAAACATATAAGAGCAATCATGTACAGTTTGTTTTGCTTTGCGAAAGGTGCATAGACGGATTGGTTTTTGTTATGTATGATCAATTGAGATGCATGTATGTATTTGGTCGTGATGAGTGAGATGTAACCTTCTAATAAAACTTGTGGTCTGGTCAGTGTCAACCTGTCTATCGAAACCCGACCGGCGTTTAGTGTGCACTCTAGTTCTGACCTGAATTAAAGAGCACGGACAGGTCCGGAAATATTCTGCGCAGACTGTGTGCACATTGCCTTACCCGTTGTCGAATTTCCGACCCAGGACCCTGCAAACGGAGTGCGGCTCGAGGCACGAGTTCGAACGCGGCTGCGTCGGCACGACGACGATATTGGGCAATTCCCAACCCGCAACCAATCCTTGTTTTGTTATCACGATTACTACCCCGATACGCGTTCAAACCTGCGCTTCACTTCGTCCAGGGTTTAGCACGAATAACTTGACCATCATTTAGCGACGGTTAGGTTAGAAAGGAGAGCTATAATTTACCGGGCCATATTTACCTGCCGGGCACAATGGTTCGACCACTCCGAGCGTTACTGGCCGCGTTCTGTGCGTTTTCGAGCTTGACATCAGCTCTTCTGCCTATTACCGTCGATGGGAATATGTTCGTTGACTCGAATGGTGATCCGTTTGTCATTGTCGGTGTCGACTATCAGCCGGGCGGTTCTTCTGGATACACCAACTCGGCGAGTTCAGATGTTTTGAGTGACGAGGATGTGTGCCTTCGCGACGCGTTTCTGCTTCAGAAACTTGGGGTGAATACTATTCGCGTATGTGTCCCTATCCCTGAATGTTAATAATATATCTGACTGTTATTTTAGACATACACCGTTAGTACGTACTTGTCATGCCAAACTTGACGCGTTCCTAACAGCGCGTCTTGCATTTGTGTCCCCAGGTTACTAATACTTTGCGTTTAGGCCCATGGCTCAACCACGATGCTTGCATGTCAATTCTAAACGCTGTCGGAATCTACGTCATACTCGATGTCAACAGTCCTCTTGGCGGAGAATCCATTCACCGCGATGACCCGGCCAGTTCGTACAACGAGGGTTATCTAAAGCGCGTCTTCTCTATTATCGATGCTTTCATGGGATACCCAAATCTGTTGGGCTTCTTTGCGGGGAACGAGGTTATCAACGAAGCTACTTCAGCTTCCGTTTCGCCGCCCTACATTCGTGCCGTCCAGCGTGACATCAAGAACTACATTTCGCTTCACGCCAACCGCACCATCCCGGTCGGATACAGCGCTGCAGACGATACCCAGCTCCGTGTCGCCGGTTGGGAGTACTTTCAGTGCACAACGGGAGATGAGGTCTTGGATATATCCCGCTCAGACTTCTATGGCTTGAATTCTTATCAATGGTGCTCCGGACGGGACAACTTCCAGACTAGCGGATACGGGTCCTTGGAGACTACGTTCGCTAACTCGACCATTCCATTGTTTTTCTCTGAGTATGGCTGCAACATCGTTGAGCCAAGAACATTCACAGAGGTCAATGGCGGCGTTTACACTGAGTCCATGTTGCAGGTTTTCGATGGCGGTTTGATCTACGAGTATTCTGTGGAAGCTAATAACTACGGCCTTGTTACTATCGGCAGCGACGGTTCCGTTACCTTGAACCAAGATTATGTTAACTTGCGGGACGCCTATGAGAATATGACGTACACAAGCTTCATGTCGAAATCACTCATCGACACTTCTAGGTCGGCCAAGTGTAACGCCAGTTTAATCCAAAACATCGACCCCAGCTTTAACACTAGCTTTTCACTCCCTGATTGCCCCGCTGAAGACATGCTTAAGAGTGGAAGCGGCAACAATAACATAGGAAAATGGATCCCTCTTAATTCGACCCAGACCACGTACAAGGTTTATGATATTGACGACCAGCAAATGACTGATACGGTATTGCTACACGCTTGGTAACGATTCAATATTACTAACAGTTATTAGGAAATCACTGTCGTTTCTGACCAGACACAACCGGAAGCCGAAGTTTCGGCAACTACTTCGGCCGTTCGTTCTGCGACATCAGTCGCCACGTCGATTAGTACTGGCAGTTCCACTAGCAGTTCCATCGTCACTGCGACCTCCGCGTCAGCGAGCGCAACGTCGTCTTCGGCAGCAGATTCTATACTGGTTGGTGCTGCAACCCCATTGGTATTGGTAGTCACCGGTCTTCTAAGCATCACATTAGCGCTATAGGTCAATAACTTAGGGTCGAGTTTTTGGATAACAGGTGTGGACATTTCGAGCATCGCTCGCTTGATGTGAATGTGTAGAGATGTAATTTATTTTTGTATTTTTACTTGATTATACTTGGTTAGATCTGTATTTTTAACTTACAATACTTGGCTTGGCAATTGTCTGAAACTTGACTTATGTTTTGTATTTACATCAACTTTTTACTCACCAAGTGCATTCTAGAGTTTATTGCACTGAAATGGATAGCGTACATCCGTGCTATAATACATAAGCGAATTTCTCTCCTAATTACGACCGTTCTAAATTCCTCAAAGTCTGTTCCAGCCGCTCGATTTCACTTAAACTCTTTGCATTCCGCAGCTGCTGCATTATACGCTCACGATCGGCCGCTGTTAACTTCGCGCGATTAGTTTCGTTGCCGTTCGTTCCCTCAATCTCGAATGTTCTTGTTTTCGCAACCGTAGTTGACAGCTACGTCGAACGCATTAGCCTTGTTCCTAATGGTCAACAGATGTAGCACGTACCTTGGTCGCAAGAGGCGTAGGATCATCGAATGTGCCAAAAAGTTTCGCTGCCTCTTGACGCTCGATCTGTCGGACCTTCTCGTAATCCAAAATACGCACGCTTGGCAGCCGCCAAATCACCCATAGGCGATAGTGCTGTATGCCCTGTTAGCACGCGACTGTATCTATCGACAATTTATAAATCCCGATATGTAAATCTTAAAATCACAAACCTCTCGTCTCGTTATCGGATTATTCACCAAGGACAAATACGTAAGCCGCGTTAATTCCTTCAGTCCCTCTAAATCCGACAGGTTCGATATTGAATTTGAGGTCAATATTAGTGTGGTGAGGTTGGGCACCGACTTGGCGATCGTGGTTGAGATGTGCGTGATTCGGTTGCGAGCAAGCAGAAGCCGCTGTAGTCGGGGTAAACGGGGGACATTATTTAGATGTGTAATGTCATTGTCAGTTAGATCTATTGCGTCGTTTAAATCCTGCGAAGCGAAACCAGATTAGCACGAGATATACGGTTGCCAATGTTGAAACACACCTTTGTCACTCCGAGATTCTCAATTACAGGAATCTTATGGCCTATATCAATTTGGCCAGTCAGAAACATATATAGATAGATTCCTTCACAAATGCACAGGAGTTATCGTACCCCGTAGTGTAAGTTCCCGATCCTTGAGGGGATTGATATATGATGGGGCACTGTTGATCAGATCGGCCGTGAGCTTCATAATCCTCGTGTATCGGCACTGTTCAGATGAACAGCAGTATCGCAGTAGCAATTATATAGGTAATTTATTCCACGGTAGATGTATTCACTGGTGATAGACGGATATTTCGACAATCTTATTCGACTGTAGAAATGTGTCCCGATACTTCGCAATGCGGAAAAAACATGTCGTATCGGCTAACCCTTGTAGTCATATAAGGGTTTAGTATTCTTACCAGCCACCATTTCGCCACTAGCCACAGGCTCCCAGCCACTATATGCTAATGCCTATCCAAGGTGCTCGTACCGACTTTATTGTGCTCTCACTCTAGTTCACATTACGGTTGATTCTCGTCGACTACAGAGCGGAGTTTGTAAATAATGTGCTTATAGATGTTTCTATTTGATTCGGTCATATAAGTAGTTATATATGCTCCATTTGGATTATACTTTGCTAATATTACTATCAAAATGGAAAGCCAAAGCCTGGGTTTAGGTGGCGTCCGAACGAATCCGCTATCAGCAGCCAGCGCCTTACTATAGCCAGAGAGGCGTGTGGTAAATAACCAGCTACGGGATTGTGCAGCCGTCAATGGGTTCAAATGAGGGATTTTGTTTCATAATCCGAGGACTCGTACCGCGCAAATAACTTTCAGCTTCTAAGTACGTCCGAAGCCGACGCAGCTCAGTTCCACAGCTTATCCGTTGGGGCCCAGTAGTTCGACAATACTCACGAATTTACCCACTGAGCTGGATTCCGATTCTAGTTGTTGGTGCCCAAAAGTTAACTTTGGGCAACGGAACCGAACTGTTGGCGTCCGCGGACTTAGCTCCCCAGTTAGTCCAAATAGTTTGTCGACCCGGGACCAAGTTATGGGAACAAGATGGCGGAGTAGCTGGTATAAGCGGTAAGGATATGTTTGAGAGATTGTGTGTAATGCTCGACGTCCTGATCCATGTCCTTGTGTTAAAGAATGATGACGGCCCGAATTACATCATGTCTTCGACCGGACCCATTTTATTGCATACCTTAGGAACAGATTAGGTAGATTATGGTTGGTCCAGCGGCTAGCTGTATGACGTCATATCACGTTGTAATGTTTACAGCCATTTCATTTCGGTTTAGCGAGGTTATGGGTCTATTGCAATGGATTAATGACCGTGAGAAGAACTTTTAGAGAAAATAGTATCGGCTTAATGGGGTTATCGGCTTACAGCGAATCGGCGGGGGCGTAACGGGCTCTTACTGTAGCATGCATCTAGAAATAAAATGGTTAACCAGTGTGCAATCCGGAAGGTGACATACCCAACATTAGCGTTTGAATAAATCATTTCCTCTACGATAGAGACAAACATACTGCCAAGTAATTTTGTCAGTATTTTATAACTCGCAGTTGCCAGCAGTGGCCTGCACAGAAGTGCATGGAACATGTCGCTGATAAGTTGACGCGCGGAAAAAATCTTATGCGGACAAGTTTTGCTGAGCAAACAAGAATTCTAACCTTAATTGTGTGGTCAGTTACCATAATAATAAAAAGCAAGGATGATACCGGCGGCTTCAGTTCAAATCACACTCGTCACAAAGTTTGCAGAAGAGTTCTTGCTGTCTGCAAGGAGAGGTGATATTACGACGATGTATTCCATGGGTTAGGGTGGTATTATGGAAGTAGCCGTGCAGGCGCGGTATCCCTGCATTGGCTAGCTTGTCGCGAGAAGACCCGAACACCATTAGCGACACCAACATGGTGATGTTATTGGTCCATCAAGTCTATCCTTCCGATAACTGAACCTTTCTTGCAATATGACGCAGCACGGGCTTATGATCAAGCTGGGATTTGCCATGTCCGCTGTCCACAGAGTAAGCGATCGGCCGCCAGTGCCTTCAACATCAGCCCATTCCAACCAAGGCCGTCGACGTACTCTGCAGTATAAGAGATGCTTGGTAACTGAACCGAAACAGACGAATCGATGATTCGGCTTCCTGAAATCAAGACAAATCATAAAGACTTCGATCACGGATAACGGAGTGGTGCTACCATGCTAGGCTTAGTGGCGTTGTTGAAAGCCGAACTGGATCCCGGAACCACGGGAGCGACGTGCATCTGCACGAACTCAGTTGTTTAAGTTATTCCAGTTTCTGGCCTGATTAAAGTCGGTTGGGGCTAGGGTGAGTGGTCGTCCGCAAGTTACTCTTCAAATCCTACAAGAGCAAGGTACACTTCGCGATCCATGGTCACGAACATCAACTGTCCTTGTTGCTCCTCCACTTTACGGATCCTGGTGTGCAGAGAGCTAAATGTACTCTCAGCCCTCTTTGGCCGCCCAGCTAATCAAATCAACAAAAAGACGTAGACCCCAGACAATGCGGCATATGCTAATCAGCAGCGATACAGACTACGATCTTCATATTCGGAATTATCGGCATTTACACTAGTCTGGTCCCTGGCTGCACAAACTTTATATGCAGAACCACTACTGCATTCACTCGCCCCTAACCCCATGCTACGACAACAATATGAACCCGGTTTCATGCCTGGCTTTTTGACTGTACACCGGCATATTTTCCAACACAGTGGCATAATTCCTTTTACGTCCGCAAGAACGTCTTGACCTTGACGTTCTGCGCTCCGTGTGGCCCGGGAGTCATACTGTTGTCTATATGCTCGTAAAGATTATCCCGTAATTTCATCGGTTGCGCGTCGTTCGCATGCTAATCAGTGGCAGTCAAAGTAGCGGTTAGCGAGAGCCGAGATGCCTGGTGTCTTAGACTTGACCGTTTGCCGTCTTGTATTTCTCAAAGTTTATCGCTCTCAAGGTTTGTTAAACAAAGTTGGCAAACTTTAAACGGAACCAGCCGACTGGTTATATACTGACTGCACCAAAGACCACTCCAAGGTGACGGATGCGCAGTGCGCGCGACAAAGAAAATCATGTTGTCAATGTAATTGTGGGCTTGCCAATATTTCGCTACTTCATCTGGTTTATATTGTGCTGGAGTTCTCAACGGAAGAATTGATGAATTGCCTTTGCTCGCGCTGCCAGGGATCACCGCTGAAGTGATACCAGTCCGGGACTGGCTTACTGTTAGACTGCCGTGCCGACGGCGATCTCATACTTCTGAAGTTGTGCCGCGCACCTGTCAGTCATTAGCGTGGACGATGATGCGCCGCCTTCCCCAAAACGACAAAGCGCAGTTCGAAGCTAACAGTCGCCGTTCATCGTTGTTTTTCTTATCCGAGACTGCATGCGTGACAGTTAATTGTGAATGAATCAGGAGTATCGCGTACCTCTCCTCAACGGGAATCTCCTGGTTGTTAAACGGGTGAGTGTTACTATCGTCATACGTGCGAACTCGAGTTGGCGGGATCCTCTGGACATCCCACATGGGTTCAGAAAGGAAATATTATTTGACATCTGGATTGGTGGAACAGCTGCACTAGCAGTTTCATCCATTTCAACCCCTGGCAATCATTACTGCCCTGCTAACAGGACCAAAGTCTCATCGGCGATCTTATGTTGAGTAGCGAGTGCCTGGTTGTAATAGCTGATATTGTTTTATCTGGGTTGGAAGTACTGCAATACTGGCTCGTATCATATCATTACTATCGGAACGTCCAGAAGGCTGGGATAAGGCTTAACAGATCTGGTATGCCATCCTTTAATGTGGCGCGGGCGTTTCCGAGTATGATTTGTGAACCGGGTCGTCGAGTTAGTTGAACCTGTCCAGCATGCCGCACGAAGCTGCAGCAGCTGCGGCGACCCCTGGCCCTGGCTCCGAGTCCCTACTTACTTGGCTCTGGTTATCCAAATTTTCACTAACAATCTGTCATGATACGACGTTTCAATTTGTTTAGTCTTTGTCGAACAAACTGGGCGGCGGAATGACCCGAGTAGTACCGTCTGAGGCACGGATCACCCGGGAATGCACCTGTTACAGTCTTGCGACCCCATCCAATTTGGTCAGCTTGCCTATCAAGTAGCTCCTGCTTCTTGCAGTCCTGATCTGTGTTGCTGGGATGAGTTTAAAAGTTTGGACCATCCCACCTCCCTGTTTAATTATTTCTCTTGTCTGATTGCTCGTGTTGCTCCAGCTTCCGCCTTTAATTGCTGCCATTGAGCGAGTTTGGTTCCTTCTGACATAAGTCGCTCCTTTGACACGATTAGTCGCAATGCAGTTCAAGTTTGTGGTCCTCCTCCTTTCTTTGCTTGTTCTCACGACAGCCGTCCCGCTCGAGCCGCGGGACAAACACAGCACGGGCAAAGACGTTTCGCCCAACCCCCCCAAGCACACCCCCATCGCCCAAAAGTCATTCCATATCCCATCCTCACAGGGCGGTAAATTCAACCACGGCAATCCAAAATATAAAGCCAAGGGCGGCTGCAAGAAGCATCATTTCAAAGTCAAGCACCACCACCCCAATGGTGGCATTCACGACCCGCACTCGCCCTGGCACGTTCACCGCGATTTGCCGTGCATTTGTCCGATCGGTCATCGCATGTTCTGGTTCTTTGATGATACGTTTGCCTACAAGGCTGATGGCGCTTTTGTTGGCGCAGCCTCGAACTCGCTGGCTGTCGCTAATGATGTCGATAACCCCTCGAATATCACCGACATTTCGGTCGCTCACAACGGAGATGTCACCGTTGCCATTCCCTGGACTGACAGCGAGGCCGAAATCCAGTACGATATCGAAGCCCGATACGCATTCTGGGCCTATGGACCATGTGTCCCGATCGGTCCACATCACTCGTGGCATTTCTGGGCTATTGTAAAATTCTATGGGTTCCAAAAGTATCGTCACATCGGGCACACCTTAGCTCAGTATGAATACGATGAAGAGAAAGACCAGCTGAGCATATCGCGTCATTCGACCGTCTACTACGGCGAGAACTCCTACCCTTACGGTGCATTTGCGTCTATTAGCGTGAGCGGAACTATTTACCTTTACGCAATCGACCCCAACTCTGATCAATACGATATTCATGTCGCGGCTGCCCCGCAGGAGACAGTCGACGACAAAGACACGTGGAAGTACTGGGACGGTTCAAGCAAGAGCTGGTCTAAGCACGCGCCTAACGGATCGGTCCGCAACAAGAAGGCGGCTTGTATTGTTGGCAAATTGCCATTCTCGACCGGCAACATCTTCTGGTCAGATTATCATAATGCGTACCTGCTCGTGTTCTTTTCTTACTTCGCCGATTCCACATTCTGGGCAATCACCGCGCCTACCCCTGTTGGACCGTGGGACTTTACCCCTATCGAGATCGTCAAGACAAAGCCTGGAAGCAATGGCTATAACTACGGCGGTCAGGCAACTCCTGCTTACTACAGTGGCGGCAACGGCCAGTTGGGACAGAAGCTGGTGCTCTCTTACACATACCAGGACAATGACACGAACTGGTACCCGGCGAGCGACACTGTCATTTTTGAGTAACTACGTGTTGAATTGTTTAGACTATCACTTCGAATTTGTTTAATGGGTTATTGGGTTTCACAGTAAAATCCTTGGTTTCTTGTGCCTTTTTGTGTTGGGATTTTGGTCAAAATGGATTTTTATGCATTGTTATGATTTCACGAGAATGTCCTGGTATGCTGTACGAATTAGAATATAGATTTCTAGACGGATTTTTGACAACTTATATTGGGCTTGCTGCCAGCTACGCCTGGGAGTCGTGAATGTTCCAGCTACACCGGTGTAATCATCCTAACGATGTCTGCAACCTCGATTGTGTTTTATTACTAACGTAGTCCATAAGCGAGCTGCGCACTTGACCACTTACAAGCGCGTTCAAAGTTCAGCAAGTCCACGATAACACAGAAAATCAATTAAATCTACTCTGAATCCTCATCATTAGACATCTCCAATACTTCTTGACAAGTGCGCGCATTATGTCCTGTGTTTCCGCAGACACCAATCACCGTGCACGTACTTCTCTCCTCGGCCGACGACCACTGTTTCGACGTAATTCTTGCTGTACCTGCTGTTCTACAGTCCTCTGGAATATCAGATCTTGTCCCTCTGTAGGTTAAGTGGGCCTCCTTGCTGCAAACGTGTCTTTTTGGCTCTACGACGTTTACGGGGTTCGGACAGCTCTGCGCGTAGAAGAGTAACCTCGTGCATAATAGCTCGCGCACCTTTCGCAAACTGGTCGATAGCGCCGTAAATCGAGGTTGGCGAGCTATCCTGATGCCTGGCAATTCGATTCTTGACAAATTCGGATTGCGAAATTGCTTCTACCGGGTTTTGTGGTGTCTTCGATACCCAAGGTTGAGGCTCGAGTTCAAGGGACCCAACGGGCGTTGGCGTCCTGAACTTCAACACCCAGGTTCGAAATGACACTTTCTGGATCGAATGGAATAAGTCCTGCCCCTCTAAAGCCCGCTTTGATATTTGTTTCGGTCATTGCAGCCTGGAATGCGGCGTAAAAAGCTGGAAAGAAATCTTCCTTAGTAATGTGCGTAATATGCGCTCGCATTAAGTCTTCGACTTTCCGGTCGTAAGCAAGCATTAAGTCTTCGACTTTCCGGTCGTACGCTTGCTTTAGCGGGCCAAAGCAACCAACATCTAATGGTTGGAGCTTATGTGACGAGTGAGCAGGCATGCAAAGGGTAATAATGTTATGCTCTTTGCAATAGAGGTGGAAGTCGGTGGAATGGTGGCTCTCATGTCCGTCGAGGATCAAAAGACGATATACTCCGGAAGTTCGTGACTTTGTATGCTTATTAAAGTGCTGGATCCATTCCAGGCCTCTTGCATTCGTTGTCCAACCATTTTCAGTAAGAGCGATTACCCAATTGTGAGGTATTGTGCGGTTTTCGTGCTAAGACGATAGGTGATTTTTGCCCGCAACGATGATGTACGGCGGGACCGCTGAGCCGCGAGAATTGATCCCCTGGATTACTGTAGCCCATTCTCTGTTACTTGCTGAGTCATTCTTGGTCTTCCACGTCGTTCAGAGCTCGTAACTACCATGCCGGTCGAGATTATGCCCATCATAAACCCGGTCTCGTCGAAGTTGTATACGTCATCCACCCCGATGCCGTATTTGGTCATCGTATTCCGCGCAAATTCAAACCATGATCGAAACACGTCTGGATCCTCGCATTGGACTCTCTGATAGTCGATTCTTCGATTTAAACGCGTTCGGAGCTAGGGTTGTCGCTTGACTAAGTTTGAAGCCCAGCTCTTTCCAACGCGTGACGCGTCGCAATCGAGTAGCAATCGATTAGCTATATCTTCAGCTCTAGACAGTCTAGGAGGAAATGATCCTGAATCTAAGTTGATTATATATCGGACAATGACAACTTCCTCTAAGTTTGTAAGCTTTCGCGAATTGGCCGGGATATCGGGTCGTGATTGTGTGCCCTTCAAACGTGACCTCAGAGTAGATTCGCTAACAGAGTAGATCGCTGCAGCACGTCTTTTACTAAGATTCGGGTCTCGGTCAATGGCCTTGATGGCAATATTCAATCTGGCTTCGTTTGAAATTGATTCCATTCTGTTTGTGGGAGAATCAAGGGTTCAAAATTGGACTGTGTCAATTTCTATGAAAATGCGCAGCTCGCTTGGGTGCGCAGCTCGCTTATGGATTACGTTATCTTAAACAAATTATACAGACCGACGCCATTCTATAGATAATGCAAACATAGTCCTATGCAATCTGCCCCAGCCGGCGTCTACCTCACAAATCCGGAGCGTACTTTGACAGCTTACGCAGTCTCTTGCCATATATGTAAAACAGCACAGGAACAGGCATCAGCAAGATGCCGACGCAGCCGAGTAAAGTACCGGCCCACTGAACGCCGAGATTACGAAACATGGCTCCGGCGGCCAGAGGAAAGCCGGCGGCGAAAGCGGATCGCAGAAAAGTGTTTGCTGCCATAGCTGAGGCCGCGAATATCATATAAGACTCGATTAGGTAAGTGAGCAGCGTGAGGAAAATGAGTATGATGCCGCTCCCGATGAACAAACCGGCGAGAGTGGGCACGATCCAGTGAACGTGTTCAGGGTATGCGCCGGACCATGTCAGCCAGAACATGCCGATAGGGAAGACAATGCCGCCAATAATGGTTGGCAGGAGACGCATTTCCGGGACAGGCCTGTTGTTGTTTGCTTTTATGGCGCGGAGGGTCATTGGTTCAAACGACAGGACCACACCGCAGCCGAGCAGTTGGCCGATAACCATACCGATGTAAGGCAGCTCTCCGACTGACGCAGACATGCGGTAGCCTTCAACGAAAATGATCGGGTACGCCTCAAGGAGTAGATACAGCATGCCGTAAATGAATGCGGTATAAATACTGACCTGCCATCACGTTAGAATATATCCTACTCGTAAACGTAACGAGAACATACCAGGAACATAATCGGTTCAGTAACAAGCATTTTAGCCGGTCTCGAAAAGTTTCTCTCAATTAAGCCCTTAAAATCTAACTCGGTCTGCTCCAGACGGGCGTGAATTCCCCAGTTTCCGGTTCTTCTCCTCAAGTTCGCTGCCTTTTTGACAAGAACCACGGGCGCGTATGTCTCCTCGACAAACAACACGATCAAGGCCAAAGAAAAGAACCCCCAGATCATAGTGATATACTCTGACCAGCGCCAGCCCAGATAACTGTTGACGATAAATCCACCGGCGACCGGAGCGATTAAGGGCCCACAAAACACTGCTCCCGAAAAGCAAACTAGAGCAGTACCGCGCCACTCGTTAGTGAATATGTCGTTGAATGTAGCCGGAACAACTGCTAGACAGGACGCGCCAAAAAAGCCTCCAAAGAATCTGCAAATCAAGATTGTCTGGATGTCGTACGCGCGAGCCACCGCGAGATTGAAAACAGAGAATCCCAATACGCCGACTATGATCGGCAAACGACGACCGTACAGCTCTGACATTGGCGCCCAGCACAGTGGCCCCGATGCGAAGCCGCACACGTACAACGACATGCCCAGGATTGCGACCAATACCCCGACATGAAACTTCTCGGAAACCTCGAGGGTGGCAGTCGCAAAAATCGACGATCCCCAAGCAACGCCCATGGTTGCGAATCCGAGAATAGCCATAATCTTAAGCTTCTTGCGAGTGCTCCAGTTCAGCGGGTGGTCCGGATCTCCAGGGCCGTCGAAGTCAACAACATACGCCTCGCGAGCAGGAGGCAACGGTGGATACAAACGACCACCTCCAAATGGCGGTAGTGGCTTGCCTGAGAGCGTAAGGTCCAGGTGGTCGCCGTCGTCGGCACCAATGGTCTCTTTCGTGAAGTACCTTTCCGAGCGAACACGGTCGAGCACCTGCTCCTGATGCGACATATGGCGCGTGAGCGCATCCCGTATGGCCTCACCTGTGTCAACGCTGTCGTAGTCCGCGGACTTCGCGCTGCCATTTCTCTCAAGATCTGTCATGATTAGAGAATATGAGTGCAAGACGCTGACAGTAATGAACCTCAATCATACGGCATATGGAAAGATATATGGTCACTGCCCGCCGGCAAGTCCCGTAACTCCGTCGGAGACATCGTAATTACTGCGAGACACCGAGTGCAACTGTCCGGCCTGTCCTGCTCAACGAACTTGCGGTGGGTTGCATGGTCCTGAGCGGATGACATAACCATGTCCCGGAGAGCCACCTAGAAAGACAAACAAAGGCGATTAAACGGGGACAATCAGTAAACCCCGCGAACAACAGCCGTGCGGTAGGGTACGCCTTCCTGTCGATTTCCATTTAAAGTACCCTACGCTTTGCTGCAGGGTTTGACTGCAGCAGCAAATAGCTTGGCCACCTACCCTATATGTATGCTCAAAATAAGCTCAGAGACAATTTTTAAGCTTCGACGCTGCGAGGCTCAATTCGGATCTCTCGCCGATAGATCTCCGGCTGGCTGGATAACAGGGCTTTTGCTCAAACAAATGCCTGTTCACCACACGATAAAGTTCTGATCGGTGTTATAACTGTACGCTGCATGTTATGGAATGGATGAATACGTTCGTGATGGGCAATCCGACAGGGCTGTTGCGGATACAGATATCCGCCAAAATTTTCCATATCCGTAGCCGCCATCCGCCAACTCAAAAGTTTGGAGATACGTATCCGCATCCACATCCGCCTTTTGTGAGTATGGCGGATATCCGCCAATCCGCCTCAATTACCTAATTAGATTGGTCTATCCGGGAATTGTCCTGTTTAGGAATGGTCTATTCATATTCCTACAAGGGAGGATGGCTTCAAATAAACCTTTATCCAAAGTTGTTACTGCCTCCATCTTCAATTCCCCCTATATCATATCCTGTCTATCTAATATATATCCTGTCTTATCACAACAGCTATCCACAGACATATTCTATACTGATCAACGACTTGTAACTCAACACATCAGAAGATGACGGATCGTATGAGTACTCGCCGCAACAGACCTAAAAGCACAGTATGAATATCCTCAAATCGCTAAGGGCGCGAGAGACTACTTAGTTATTCCTGCCTCTCAATACGGGAAGTAACATCCTGGGAGCGCGTAGATGTTTCATGAAGTGCGAAACGATGAGAATGCTGATGTTGATGGACAGCATGCAGAAATAGTGACGTTAGGAATATTGAGAAAGTCGTCCGCCCGACATATGTTTCTATTTCATATAATATTGTAATCTTTGCTATCTTTGACTAATATACTCACATTGCGGTGTTTTATCGTAAAGTGCTTGTATGGCAAGACAGATATCGAACCATCTTCCCACAACTTTGTCTTAGCCATTCCTAACTTTCATTGTCCGGCAAATCCGCCAAGCCGCTTACAGCTTTGAAATCCGATTTTAGATAGTCTTTAGTTATAAAATGCAAGAACATCAGGAAAAAAAAATTGTTATAGCTGCGTACGGTGACTGCTGCTACTGCCACTACCTGAGTGTGGAAGTGGTGTATCAACATGTGCGGCCCATGTAAAGGCGGGACCAGACAACCAAGCAACATCTGAAGGTGTAGTTTCCGGACAATACCATAACCCGCAGAATATTACAGGACATTGTGGACAGTGAAATGATATGAAATCGAAATTTGCTCGTTATATACTATACTGAGTACAAATTGACACCTCAACGTTAGTTACAACTTGATCCGACTGCTGACGCCCATTTCAGCTACTTTCTTGTCGGCTCTGAAGTATGCGTCCCTTCCCAGCATATCCTCGAGCCAATTCCACAGAAGCGGATAGGTTTCTCGTGTCAGGCCAGCTCTTGACTTTGCTATCTGCAGGGGAAATATGAGTATAATATCCGCGCCTGTCAGTCGATCGCCCACAAAGTAACCAGTGCCGTTTAACTTCAACCTGCCCTCCAAATACTCCAACTGTTTCTTTGCATCGGGACCAGCAAACGCGTTGTCCACGGCATCCGTAACCCTTTTAACAACAGGCCGCATAAATACTGGCAACGGCCCATGCCGCACATAATTTGAGACTGAAAGTAACAGCATGACCGGCTGCAACGACGCCTCGGCGTAGTGCAGATAGTACTTCACAGATTCCTTGTCCTCCATTGTCTTCGGTACAATGGATGAATTGCCGCCGTATTTATTGATGAGGTACTCAATTATGAGTGCACTTTCCGCAATCACCTTCTCTCCGTCAGTGAGGATCGGCGATTTGCCCAGCGGATGGATCTGACTGAGACCGGGTTCAGCAAGAAACGTCTTGGGGTTGCGCCTGTATATTTTGAGACTGTACGGGACTTCGAGTTCTTCAAGGAGCCATAAGATCCGGTGCGAGCGAGAATTCTCGAGCCTATGCTTGTTAGTGACCGATCGACACGAGTCTAGTGCGCAGCGGTTCACCAGTGAAGTACAACAGGACTTGACGAGCTGTTTGTCGAAGCCATGGCGTATGTTCGGTGACCCTTAACACTTATTATATTAGATGTAAATATATAGAGGATCCCAAGAGCCGATATTCAGCTGCCGTCGCCTCCCCGCCACTGCATGAACCCGAGGCACGTTAGCGAGCCGAATCTGATTCTGACGCTAATCGACGGGACAACATTGAGTGCGGCGCAAACAACGTCATTGCTATTAGTTTTGCAGGCAGACTTCTGTCGTTCCCAAAAGCTTTTCACCGCGGGCAATCGTATACGAGTCTTCACTAGAAACGCAGCGGAAATAGGACCGGAAGCCATTAGCCATAAACCTGAATAACAGCGTTAACCGGCCGGACGGGGAATGGCGCACGGTAAAGAAGTAGTACTAACCTCTAAACTTTAAATTGGCGTACGCAGACCCTTGTATTAGACAGCACCAGACCCAACGTTTTGACAACGGAGGGAGCGGATGCTACCTTGCATGCCAGTCATGTGGTGGTAGATGGTGACCACGTGAAGCTTGGTCTCATTTTTCCGAATGTGTCGGAGATTGACGATATTCGCGGAGTACCGATTGAGATTGCTACTAGTTTCGTGAGTCACTTTCTTGCATCCGCAGCTCAAAGCACCGCACAAGCTCGATTTCACTCTTTTGTACGTAAGTCGACGCGAATTGTGCGTTCTCGACGTACTGCGGGGCTCCAGGCAGCGTGACATCGATGTCAGCAAGTGAGGGGGGCCCTTTAGTGCCAATTGCCTTGTCTTTATGGTGTCGTGTCGCTTATGCCACATTAACTCTGTCTATGGGCTATCTTGCGATATTTGCTTTCTATCGAACTATCCGTTCAATGACAATATGTATATAACATGACCCAGACCGAAGAGATGACTTCTACATATAAATTTACCTTGGTGAAGTCGGGCGAAGTCCATTTTTCTATAGCATCCTCCAACTTCTGCCACTCTTACAAGTACTGGAAATATGATATCGATGAGTATAACACACGCGGTTCATGGTATAGAATCACTAAATCCAGCAAAGCCTACAATTCAAAGGCAGCAAAAACTATGGACACGGCGGTCCCATTACACGAAATCCTCTGATCCCCTGGTTTTGGACTCATCAATCAGGCAACCTGCTCGTCACACAGGTTAAGCTTGGAACGGCCTGTTGCCGTCCGCCTTGCTCCAGTCACCAGCAATTCTTAGATATCCTCTGTGCTTAATCTTCCAACGACAGATCTGCCGTCGGCGGAGTCAGCTTCATCTTTGCTCGGATGCACAAGATAGCCCTTACCCGATATGTCTCAGTCGGGGCCTTCTAGATGAAATGTTATCCCAAACTTTACAGTCACAATTTTCGTTTGTCCGCCCTGTAGGAAACGATCACTTGTGCCATAGCTTATCAGCATCGCTCTGATCAATAAATTGAATAGCCACTCTCAGACAATCTGTGATCGCTAATCGCTAAAAGAGCGAGCCACTCAACGAACAAAGTGTAAATGGCCCGGCTGATGCCGTGGAAGTGAATGACTACTTCTTTCCCACCGACTTACTGCTATGAAATTGTATGCGCGATGATCATATAGTATCTATTGTGCTCATATCAAAGAACTGCTTACCATCCGTCGCTGTACAATGATTGCTCTAGTTTAATTTCTTGTGGTTTTGATATGAACATCGGCACAGATCGCCTCCGTTTCCGTGCAATCTCGGCCACGCTGCCGTCATGCGTTAACTTGTCGGCTTGCGTGAATCGATGTATATTGATTAAATTTTCTTTGGGCCCTGTCCATTTAGCGCATTGCCGACATTGGAATGATGAAATGTTTTGATTGCGTAGCACTACTTCACAGAATATTCCTAAACAATCGTCTGCATGGTTCACCTCGATCCATCGCT
Organism: Lipomyces orientalis; assembly: GCA_030568275.1. Classification (NCBI taxonomy): domain Eukaryota; kingdom Fungi; phylum Ascomycota; class Lipomycetes; order Lipomycetales; family Lipomycetaceae; genus Lipomyces; species Lipomyces orientalis. The sequence continues at coordinate 83,055 of JAJLTP010000046.1, read as the reverse complement.
CGCAAAAAAAAAAAAAAAAAAAAAAAAAAAAAAAAAAAA
>JAJLTP010000046.1:21302-82916 GCA_030568275.1 Lipomyces orientalis | reverse complement strand
CTTCGGCCTCAAAGCCTCTTAACTCCTCGTCGCTCGAACCAGTGATACCCATAGTAGGCGTCTTTACGAAACCTGGACTAACAGCGTTTACCCTTATCCTTCTGGGAATCAGCTCTGCAGCAAAGGTCTGCGTTAAAGATCGTACAGCCGCTTTAGCTGCGGAATAGACAGCCATTCCTGGAATGCCCACCTGATTTGCGACAGAGGTGGTGAAGACGATACTGCCCTCATCCTTTACTAAAGTAGTAAGGCGTTGAGCTGTAAAGAAGACGCCGCGAACGTTTGTTGAGAACGTAGTGTCGAAAGATTCCTCTGTTACTGCAGCAATTGGCTCCAAGTGAGCGTGGCCAGCATTGAGAAAGAGAAGGTCTATGCTCGGGGTGGAACCCGAATCGGGACCGAACTGTTGCTGGATGGCAGTTTGCAGTGAGGATAAGGAGGATAAGTCCGTTAAATCATATTGCACAACTTTGGCCGCAGGACCAAGCTGTTGTTGTGCTGCTTGGATCGGCCCAGTCCTTCGTCCTGTGACAAGAACTTCCCAGCCGGCAGCAACGAGGAGTGACGCTGTCGAAAGGCCAATGCCGTGTGTTCCTCCAATGATGACGCCAACTTTTGGTCGAGAAGCCGTCATGGTGAAAGATTTGTCTGGTGTATGAGATGTTGCAATAGGATATGTTTCAACTACTGAATTTGTGATAATCCTCAAGATAGATCTATCCCAGACATTTATATTACCATGCGAACAATGGACGACGCCTGTTGCATTAATAAGCCAACTTCTTTAGATTTCTAAGCTGCTTGGGTTCCTCGTCAATGTATTCTTGGCAAAGGCGACGGTAGGAATTCTTAGGCAACTCGGCTGGTGAATGCGTCATATGGATTGCAACAAAATGCCATCTCTTGGCTTTGGATTTCTAAGCTGCTAGTGTTCGTCGTCAATTTACTCTGGTCAAAAAAGCAATGAGGGAATGTATCATCTTTTTTTTCTTATCCTACTTCCTAAATCGATGTCACACTGGTTGAAATCCGACGTCTGAAAATTTCAGACGTGACAACTAAAAAATTTTGGACTTGGGTTAAGTTACGGAAATTTTAAATAGGATTTAGCGTGGTTGCTAAATAAAATAGTGATGATAATGGATGCGATTTATAAACAGTGTCGCAACACCATGTCAGCAATTAACGATGCGTCACCCGGTTTGCATTAATAAGACAGTTTTTAGTGTCCGTTGTCAGGTTTTTCTCGGCAAAACAAATGGATGGCATTCGCGATGAAAAGCAACGAAAATAATTGAACGCCAAGATCGTGGTGAAACTTTGTGTTCGGTTCCACTAACTGCGGTTGGTGCGGCTTAATCCACTGCGAATGAGTCAGCTTCCCTTCGCGTAAGTAAAGGGTCGGGTTAGGTATCAGAGACGCGCCGGGCTACTGCTGAGGATTTTCGTTCTAACTAGTGAAAATGCTGGTAAACTTACTGTGGGAAACGCTCTCATAGCTGACTCTAACAAAGATACTATGGGAAACAATTTTTACTAAATGCAGCCTTTCCAATTTATTTAATGCGAAAGACCTATAACGATACTACGATTCTCACATTGAAAATGACAATTGCTAACACTCAACCTTCTTGGCAGTACTATAAATTAGAGAACGAATGGTAAGGTTTCTGATTCACACGTCCATAGTAATCTCTATAGTTGATGAGGGTTAACTGCGTCTGCAGGTCAGCATTATTTTACTTACCCACATAAGCAGGTTCCTACTCCCATTTGCCTTGCTGCTGTAGGTAAAGTAAGGCGAAAGCAGCCAAGGTCGTACATTTTCGTAGTCGCAATTCGGATGAATTAAGCAGGGTGTGAGAGAGCGAATTGAAAGCTGAATCCGTGGACAAAGACCGACATCTGAAAGAATGGATCTGATCCTATCATATCACTCAAATCGACCGGAAACCTTAGATACTATGCCGAATACTGATCATGGAGGCGGAACATCCCGATACCGTTACCCACTTCCTGGCGACCCAAGGGCGTCATATCCAGCAAAGCATACGTGGACAACAAAATCTCAACCCCGCGGTCAGTCGTAGAGTAGGTGTGGAATACCTCATCGCCTTGTCTCAAGAAAACACTGATCCCAAAATACCCATTGCCAGGTTTCCATGTTACTTCTTCCCCAGCTGCGTCGGCAGCCTCGAACGTCTTTCCGGAGCTGTAGAAGGGAAACTTCCACCCCATTCTTTGCTTGAAAGCTTCGACCTTCTGGATAGGAGCTTGTGCGACAGCAACAAAGCTCGTATCTCTGCTCCAGAGATGGCCAAGGTTAGGAATGTGATCCATAAGAAAGGAGCATCCAACACAACCCTCCTTATCCTCAGGCTTGAGCATGAAATGGTAGAGGATCAGCTGTCTGCGACCGTCGAAGAGATGGACGAGGCTTTTCTCTCCATCCAAAGAATCAAACTTGAAGCGGTCTGGGTCGTCTATTCTGACCATGGGAAGATCTCGACGGGATGCGCTAATATCAGCGAGCAGGTGAGTGGCAGCTTTCTCTTGCTTGAGAAGCCCGGCGCGTGCCTTTTGCCATTCTGCTGGCGAGGCGATGGCGACCTAAAGCTCAATGTTAGGAACGAATCGGAATATCAAGAGCTCGAATTGGTGATACGGGATATGTTCTAAGACAGAGAAATTCAGCGACAAGTCGTACCTTGCTAGACATATTGCGAACGTAGCTAGACTAGACTAAGTAATCAACTAATCTTACTATAAGCGATGTGATCTCCTGGCGAAGGGGATGGTTTATATGTAGAGCAGCAGGTGAACGCGTGCATTGCTGACGAGATAACTGCTGACCACGCAAATACGTCATTGCATAAACATAACCACACGCGTATTCACGTGATTACTCGTACCGTTCATCGCCTGGCAGGCATGTCGTCATACGACTCGAAATCATATGTCACCATGTGCTGCTTCTGCAGTGTGCTGTCAGGCGCTGACACATAGTTAACTTCCGGCCAAGGAAGTAATTAATTCCTGCACTAATTTCTAAGTCCATGATTAATTACTCCATGAACGTGAAATGGCGCCACATATATGCCTTAAATCTCTAAGTACACACAAAGTACCATGCCCATGCCAAAATATTCAATTGCGCAACGTCGCTAAAATAGCACGTGTCAGACACGCATTTTGCTCGAGGCAACAAAGAAAAAAACGGCCAGGACGAAGTCGCGTCGAGCGCATTTCCCACCACTTTCAACCCCTGTCGCATTCAAAATCAAATCTATATACTGCAATTCACTTCTTTCGATATTCAAAACGACTCGTATCTATATCGTCATGTCTCGTATACAAAGTAATAACAATAACTCCGACAACTGCCTACCAACCTACAGATACTAGTTCCGTCAGTACGCCGTCGCCGCCAGCAATTTTTCCGACTTCTCCACTGACGTTTGGCGCATTGAGTCAACGACAGAGCAACACGTATCTGAAGATCAGCAACCATTGATGGCTTTATCAAGTGCTAGCATTGGCTCCTCTAATGAGGAAGCATTCCAAATAATACAATTCGTTCGCTGATAGCTCCGCCCAACTTCCAGCTGTTGGTGGAGACCTTGCGCTGCAGAACGAGGTATTCCTCCATAATACGCAGAATATGCCTTCCGCCCAAAGGGGACATCGCAGGTGTATGATCCCATTCAGCGTCGGTTCACCGTAAGTGAACACAACCATTTGGCTAATAGCATCGCTTGACAGCTAACTGCTTCTCCAGGAATGGTGCGACTGGCTACAGAGTTGAAACTCATTGCGTTTCTACAAACTGAAGTCATTGAAAAAAGATCTCGGAATCGAAAAGAGCCTTATACTGTCAACACGTTAAAGCTCGATGTGGCCGCGATCACGGATCTGTGGCAGCAGCAGTATGATTTCGGCATCAACCCGCACCAAAGGCCTCGGTCTTGAGCACGTATTCGATGAAGGCGCACAAACGAAAACGACAAAACTACGCAGATTTGTTGAATATTATGAGGGTCAGGGTTTTGTTAGTAGACGCTAAGCAGAAAGTAACAGAGGAAGGGCACTGAAGGTGCCTGACGTCGATGCGCTGTCGAGTTGTTCCTAGAGAGTGATTCCAGCAGTACAGCTAATCTGTTTAGTTAGCTCCCTAAACCCTCTCCCTACAAACATCATTGGTGTGCTGCAATGGACACCAAATACAATTTGAACATGGAGTTCTTAGACTCCGCCGCTACGGTCTTGTCATCAACCCCCGCTGTTCTCAAACAACAAGATCGTGGTGCTGGTTCAATATTCGATGGTTACAATTCAGAAGGTATGCTAAAATTAGCTCGGACGGATATGGTGATCGCGTCCAGGGCCTTCTGGAGCCGAAAACTTAAGTAGCGCCTCCCCCCACGCACCTGACGAGTCTTCCTTAAGACGAAAAGCAGCCATAGGCATTGCTTCGTGCACTTCATTGTTGAATATTATGAGGGTCAGGGTTGGTTGTGCGCTGATCAATCCCTGCCAACACAATATTGTGGGTGGTTGCTCAAGTTTTCACTAAGTCGGGCTGTTGCACTCATTTTTGGGCATTTTGCTACTTAGCGTTTCTGTATATATGTCGTTGCTTTAATAGACGTACTCCATTTGGGCACAAAATAATCCTTTTGTGTAGTGGCGATTGGGACGGTGTCTACAACTACCAGTTGTCCCCCTTATGGGAGACCATTGAAAACAAGTTCAACCTTCCATACAAACTATTATTTATTAGTGACCGACTATTATCTATTAGTGACCGGCTAATTTTTCTTAGTGGCCAAGTCTAAACTCCCAACCGGACATCACCTAATTTCTTTAGTTAGGAATTTTTCGTACAGAAAGTTGAGCGCACTCAGTGTGCTCCTTAACGTACTCTGATAACCGGGATAAAGAGCTTGTGATCTTTTCGGGGCCTCACTGAGAGGACAATTTCGTGACCACGTCACAGTCGGGATCCTACGATGAGGAAAGGGAAATTTCTATCAACAACTAAGAAACTACCTTAATAATAAATAGTATCGACAAAGAAGAAGAAAAAGAGAAAAGAGAGACAAGAGAACACCAATGTACAACTCTACTCCCTGCCGGGTCCGGGTAACACCGACAGGACAAAGATAAGATAAGCGATAAGAGGCCCGGCCCTCTCACAGATACAGTCACTAAATAGAGGTTTTAGTAGACATTAAACAGAAAGTAAAAGAGGAAGGGCACTGAAGGTGCCTGACGTCGATGTATGCGCTGTCGAGTTGTTGCTAGAGAGTGATTCCAGCAGTACAGCTAATCTGTTTAGTTAGCTCCATAAACCCTCTCCTACAAACATCATTGGCGTGCCGCATTGGACACCAAATACAATTTGAACACGGAGTTCTTAGACTCCGCCGCTACGGTCGTGTCATCAATCCCCGCTGTTCTCAAACAACATTCATTGTTACCAACTTCCACTTGCTCATACAATACTCAGCATCGCAACACAACTCTCCTCACCTTTTCTATAGTTTGGTGCCTACGCATTTCGGGGTGTAGCGCACGTTACACCTGCTCTGCCCCATATTCATGCTCGCTCTCCACTTTTTTTTTCAGGAATCGTATTGATGAGGAGCCATTCCCAGTGCTCCGGTTAAATGATGCCTGGTTTGACACCAACCTCTTCGTTCAGTGTGGTAAGTGATACTATCCAACCCAGATGGAAAGATCTGCTAACGTCGCATTCACTATGTAGCCGCGCGCAAGCGAGCTACAGATAGAACCACAGCTATCGACGACAAGAATACGCAGATGAAGTGGACTAACAGGATGTTTGTGAGAGATCGTGATTTCCGGGTTAGATCAGTCTCCACTTCCAGTGGGGTGGGGTACTCGGTTTCCTTCCGAGGTGGAGAGGCCCCACTCTTCAGGCTGCTGGAGGTTTGTCAGTCCTTGACTCAGGATTGGTGGAGAGCTGGCCACTCCTCACTTTTTCTACCGATCTAGTTAGCGGCTTGGCCGTGGCTCCACTTCACGAGGTCATGAGCTCTGACCTGGTGTTGGCTGTGTTCTGAGATAGTCGAATGAGGCAAGTTCATTCGCGGTATTGGTGGGCGAGCGGGGAGGTCTGAGTTTGTTTGCCACCTCGGCTAGAGGTGTTATTCGTGTATATATAGACTGGAATAGTCGTGAGACTAGTCGCTATCTAGGTCAGAGTCTCGGCCTCCCTTCACGTTGTTCACTTTTCTATTCACCGTCCATACATACACTCATATCCATTTCTCATAGATGTTTGCGGTTTCGATGTTGAAAGTTATGTGAGCAAGTGGAAGTTGGTAACAATGAAGGGGTTTGTGGCGATCCGTTGATCTTATTGATCATCCTGTCCCAAGGAAATTAAGAGGTCTTTAAATATATAACTTATAAGAATTTGCACTCTAGAAAATAGCCTTTCTGTGACCCAAAGCTGAACGTCGCCGATGATTGATCATTTGACGATTCATGTCGTAACTGCTGATCTTTAACTAGTAATGATTTCAATTACATCAGCAGGTGATGTTACCACGCAATGTATCGGGTAACCATGATCAATCATCAGACTCTTACACATAACCGGAATTAGGGCTGTTGTCGATTTAGCGATTTCGTCGATGGTTATCAGTAGGGCTATATCGAATACGAATATTCGCAGCAATCGACTATATTCGTATTCGTTATTCGCAAATGCCGAGGATTACGAATAATATTCAATGATTTTATTCGCAAATGCTGGGTATTGCGAATAACTCGAATATTCGGCGAATATTCGCATATATTACGTGTAGCCACTTTTCTAACCCGAATAGGCTAGTGTCTCGCCGTTTTTAAGTATAACTCGACCGCCACTTGCAATGTGAAGGACAGCAGTTGATTTCTAGCAAATAGTTAACTTCTCAAGAGCTCAAGATGGGGTCTCCAGCTTAATATCAGTGTTTTCTCAACTATTATCTCACTATCAGCTTTACTGACTCAATTAAATTAAATGGAGACCCGCCGAAACCGCCAAGGATACCTAGCACTGCATGACGGCATATTCAATGCAGGCGTATAGTATGCGGGTGTAGACTAATGCGTGACGTGCATAGGCAGTTGCCTGCCAATGTAATTATCAATTAGCAATAACTATAGCTTAGTGATATAAGAATTAGACTGTCATTCGACCTAGTGAGTAACCGAGTGACTGACACAGTAGCTCTGCGAATATAAATATGTAACTAGTATTGATACCATGTGAATGAAGTCATTCAAACCGCATTTCGGCCTAAACGGCTTTCAATTTTTGATTATCGGTGGTGTGAAGCAGTAGAGACCTAATTGAACCTGAGCAAATAATTGCAGCGAATAACGAATATTCGACGAATATATTGGCCCAATTATTCGCTCCGAGGTTGTAACGCCAAAAGCTGTTGGGACGGCGTTGGTTGGTTCATGTGATTTTATATCCTTGTTTTGTTGGATATCCTTGTTCTCTAAAAATAGATGAACAACGGAAGAGCGGGTATAATAAGACCCGTCAGCGGCTGCCTATTGAAGGGCAGGCTTCAATATAATAGCTATCATATGACTTCCCCCCCATTTTCCCATATTCCGTGCTTCCACTCTGTGGTGCACGTTACAAGGGTGGTCAGCGAATAATATTCGTTATTCGTTATTCGCCACCAAAAATGACACGAATATTCGACGAATAATATTCGCGACAAAAACAAAAATTCGGAACAGCCTAGTATATATGGTCATATACGGTCAAATAACCAAACGCATATCATATCATATCATATCATATCATATCATATCATATCATATCATATGGGTTCGTGCAAACTGATATGATATCGTATCATGTGGGTTTGATAGTTATGGTAATATGTATTACCATATGGCTGATACTACTTCACACACTGATTTCGAAAGACTGTTAAGCTAGAAGCGAATGAAGGAAGCGTATAAATCTCATTCCGGCGGTCCGAGTCATAGCCGACCCAAGATCAACGAAGAGTTGCGGACGGAAACGCACATTACTATCCGGGATTTGCCACGCGGCCCATTCATTGTCGGGGAAAAACTCACTTATCCTAAGCCCGAATGTTTTAGGGAGAGGGTTGTAGGCGTGCCGTCTTTCACCAGCCACTCCAAATACCTGTCAAGTTCAGATTCATATTGACTACCTAGATGATAATTAACATCTGATGTAAACCTCCCCAAAGCATAAAATAGCAGCGATGTCTACAAACTCGCCACATCTCGAAATTTGAACAATAGTGACTAATCACTCCTATTGAATGTTATAATCACAGTCAATTTCTTCTTATCATGAGAGAATCAATAGAATAAAGAGTGGTGGATTTATTTGTTCTATTTTAAACGATGAAAACCCTCCCTGAAACTTGACATTCTTCATTTCCATCAGAGAATCATCAGCAGTTCCATTCTATCGCATGATACAGAGATTGGGCATGAAGCTCTGCAGATCAAATATACTGCAGATCTCAGAAAGTACATCACTTTATGCAAACTTGTGGCTCTGATGACGCTAGTGAATTATTTACCATCGTTATGCTACACTTATTGTGTAGCCAACCATGCTTTACAATATTGTTTTTCATAAGACAAAGCAGCCCTCGGATAGGAGTTCGCTGAAAATTTTCAGAAACATTGTATAGGTACATTCATTTTTTCATAAAAAATCATCACGTTCAGTTGGATTGAGGATCATGCGCCACCACCTCGATCTCCACACGCATGTCGTCTTCACCGAGTCTCGTCACTCCTACGCAAGTCCAGATCGGCTGATGGTTAGGCATGTACCGTTTGAAATTGCGGACCATGGCTTCGAGAGCTTCATTGTTGATAGGAACATGGTAAGAATTGACGCGGAAAACCTGTTCCCAGCCTTTACCGCCTGCAGTTATCAGGGCCAACTCCACGTTGGCAAAAGCCTGGTCGATCTGGGCGTTGATTTCCTTGTAGAACACCCCAGTTTCCGGATTCCAGCCGCCTGCATGGTGTTATGTCAGTCAGTACTCAATTGGTACAATGGTTCGGCTACAAAGGTGGATATACCCTGTCCAGCGCATTCGATGCGATCGCCGATACGAACTGCTTGGCTGTACCAGAACTTCTCTCGCTGCCTGTTTCCAAACCCCTTGTAGTTGTAATAGGTCAAGTGAGACATCTTGATCCAAATAACACAAAGAGAATTTTTTGAGCGGGAAAAATATAAAGGATTGACTTCAAGGAGTGCGAATGCACATTTAAGAGTAAACAAGTAACTTATCAGAGAACGGGTTGGTAGGCTAACAAAGTTTACCTCGGTAAAAAATACAGGTTCCGGCCCAGTCCAACTACACTGAGTTATGGGTACAACAAGCAAAGGGTTAGGGTAAATTTGCTGTATAATCTGTACCTAAATAACTAGGCGCGTGCGAGCGAACTGAACTGTTGCGAGCGAAGAAAAGGCTAAATTGGACTAGTTAAGGTGGCACGAGCGTACATATAAAGATTACTTTGGGGTGACGAATGGCGGAAAATAAGATCTAGTTGTGCTCGAAACCTAGGGGTGGACAGGAATACAGTTTTCTCGATTAGTCTTCGCATTCGCAATTCGCAGCATAAAATTTTATTGCGATTCAGGGTTTAGCATAAATATAAATATTCCGATGCCGGCACTTTTAGAGTATGTAGTTGTTAATTCAACAAAACGAAGGGCTGAAGCCCCTCAAGCCCGTTCTCCGGCATGACTATTATGCTAAAATATATTCGATAAAGTCAAAAGCCTCTACACCCATATAGTACTCCAGGATTGACGGATCGATCCTGACAATTTTATAGACGAATTTCTTGGACAATCCAACAATCCCTCAACCCTTCCTGTCCTCCATTTCACCCATCAACAACAGGCACGCCTGGACTTGTAGTCGTACCACGAATCAACAAAGGATTAGCTCACACCATTTCTATATTGGTGCAGGTGTGCCTCACCCATACGCCCTCTCGCAAATACCGTGCGACATGTCATATTCTGAAGCCACTCTCCTCCATTTTATATACACAGCACTAGATGCTGAATTTTCCATAGTTATACAGCCACACAATGAATGACGAGCCGCCTTTTCTGAATTAGATATCTTGCCGCATTAACTGTGTCATAATCATCCTGTATCGAGCAATAATTCCCCTGTTTAGTATAGATATATATATGCACCACTCGAACATGTACGAGTCTACCTTGTGATCAAAGCACGTGATATCGCATAGATATTCTGAACTAGGAGCTATATGCACGACTCTACCATTGTCTCCTACCCAACTCATAATGTTGTTGGCAATTGAAAATCCGTTACTGATGGTCGTCAAATTGTCCCCTCTGACAGTGTAATTAACAGTCCAAGGCATAACCCTTAGTTTTACTCTTTATAAGAAGCCACGCATCCTAATGGTAATCGTAGAATTGCTCATTAAAGCGTTTGGGATCACTGCCATATTATACTTAACATAAGTAGCATTTGCAGTAAATAAACCATCATAAATCAAGGGTGAATCTGAGTCAATTGTCTCATTGTGCTCGTAATTTGCCCTTGCATAGTTAATGTTGTGGATAATGCAGTCCGACCCGTTGGGGATGATGCTGGTTAGTCCTGTGGAGTTTGAGTGATCTTTGTTCTACCACCGCCCCGTTCAATGCATCACCAGGAACCGTGTGGAACGTTTGCAACAATAGATAACGATCAATAGACCACAGTGCGAGTCTCTCAGAGAGATTATAATATTAATCCATGACGTATTTGGAAATTTCTAGACTCGCTGTGCAACTGGCTGTTTACGAGTGAGCTAATTCTCCTAATTACAAAAAAAGAAAGTACCATACCGGTGAATGTTGAGGACGTCAGAGAGGTCGATATATATTAGAGGCTGCAGATGGAAAGGTTCGAAGAAAGAGTTTTTGTAGTGCGGTCTCCCAAAAGTTGAGAAAGTTGCTAGCACCAAGCCATGACTGCATTAGCGTCTCACGGTCCGGCTGTCGCCTTGTTTCCTGTAGCCCGTTGATTCAGTCCGTGTCTCGGCTTGCACCGCAATATGTCGGCCATGGGTCACGTGCTAGAGTGTTTCTGTACCACCGTACCCGTGTAAATGGAGATCCATGGAGAGTAAACCGACCATCCCTCTTAAGGACTGGTATGAAGTATTTCACAATCAAAAATTATATTGTGTGAAGAAATAATTGTGTACGGTTTCGGCTTTAGCACTAGGTGTGCAAATTTCCGATTACTAAATTTGGTGATGTCTTTGGGACTTCAAGGTTAGGGAAGTTTTAACGTCGATTTCAGATGCCATTCCATAGGGGGGGGGACACTGGTCGGTGTAGACACCCTCCCAACTGCCACAGCACAAAAGGATTATTTTGTGCCTAAATGGAAGACGTGTATTGCATACAAGGCAAGGTACTAGCAAATTGTTACGATAACGCGATATGATTGGTTGAAGTAGAGTTTAACGATTAGATAGCGTCCTTTATTCGTATTCGATGCTCCGGATTTTATTCGTTACTAACACCCCTACACGAAAGGAGGGAAGAGGGCGAAAACACAAAACAACCGAGCCACCCAACGCTATATGTCACTGAGCGAAGTTACAGGCAATAAGGCCAGCATTATGGGTAAATACAGCCCTGACATCGCTTAAATGGATCCGGGGAATAAATGTGGATGCCGGGGATTCCTTGAATATCAGCCGGGATGGTATAACACCCTGCAAATTCTACATCAACAACGTCTCAAATGGTAACATTAGTGTTTCAGCTGTAAACGCCTTGTCGGAGACGTATCATGTACTCGTCTAGAGTGCCACGATTGATCATCGTGTTGCAAAATGAGGCTGGAATTTGGGAGAAAAACGTTTTGATGTTATCGACGAAGAGTTTGCTCCTATCCATGCCATTGATGTCAATTACCACCCAGCTTTCATTATAGGTGCGAGGCGTTCCTTCTCTCTATATATGCATATACAAAAATATGAAGCCTTTATCTCCATCTTATATCCGTCTATCTCTTATACCCGCGTATCTCATATATCGGTTGTAACGTGGCTGGATTGCAGGCAGGACCCGGAAGTGACTCGAGCAACAACATATTGTGTAGAGAATACAAAATTTCGTTCTTGACCAGACCTTCCAGACAGCGAGGACAAAGCCCTTTCTGTGTAGCCTCTAATAAATTATGTGTACACGTAGGTGACACATGCAAACGAAAAAAAAAAAAAAAAGAGGATACGAAGGTCAAAACTCAAGCCAGAACAAAACCCCGGAACTGGAAAGGACACACAGACCAGAACTCGGAGTCCCTCGTTAACGAGCCGCACGCCGCACGCCGCACGCCGCCCACCAGTTGTCTCATGTATCCGTGCATCTCATATCCGTGTACATTACGTGTGTATATTGCCTTGGCGAAAACTTTATTCAAGACCATACAAGTCATATTTTGCAGCCACTTGGCGTGGGCGTGTTCCAAGGTTATTAGCATTGGCATAGTGAAGTTATTGCCGAAGCTTTCCAGCTCGGGATAGGGAAGTTCTCCAAAAACAATTTCTCTGTGCATTGAAGACAATTCGTCAAAAAACCTTCAAAACGCAGACAATTTGCCATGGACTTGCATGGACTATTATTATGCCATATGATCCACGCATTATTATTGAAAATCTTGAGAATTTTCGGCCAGCATCTACTCCGCCACCTCCAACCATCCCTCACATATTTCAAACACCAAAAACTGCATCTACAGTTGCCGAATTAGGTGTCCAACTCTTTATGCTTGACCCTCAATCGCCTTCCAGGGCTTTTCAAGACTACTAAAATGTAGTGTCACCGATGATCATGTTAATACCCAACTACAGAGGGATCTTGCTGCATCTACTGTAGCACAGAAGGCAGCACGTCTTATACAGACCGACAGAGTAGTGTCAAGTAATGAACTTGACCGGTTATCGCGTGTTGAAAAAAGGGCTGATGATTCGGGGTCTTTAGGAAGTTGCGGCCAAAGTGGAAGCAGGTGGTGAATGAGTTTATGCTTGTCGCCTACGCCAAAGACGTATCCTGAAAGACCAAGAAACTACTGCCGTTCACATTACTATGTAGCTAGTTTGAATTAAATTTTCATGAATTTGGGGGTTTCAATCCAATGCGTAGTAGCACCGCCTAAATGATTTTTCATTGAGATGGCGGGTGACGTTTTTGAGATGGCAGCCCGGCCCCGAAGAAAAATCGTAGGATCGGTTAGCGCCTCGAAGCGGAATAAATATCCAATTATGAAGCAGGTGTGAGGTCACAAGGCGGCCTTGATGACGGAAGTTCTGTCATGCCCTCGTTTGATGTGGACTTCATCCATCATGAATGCAAGTTGTGCATATAAATGACTCTGATGTCTTCTTTCAGTTAATCTGATAAAGAATCTGTTCTGGTACTTCCGTCTCGTTCAAAATTTAGGCTATATAGTAGATTGGCTGCACTTAATTCTTGACCTTCTATTGTCACAGTAATTTATATTTAAAAGCTCCGTCATTCAAATTGCTCCGGCCCAAATGTGCCAATGAGTCCAATCGTCAACTGCTTCCCACCTAAAATTTCCTCGTTTCTTGCCACCAATTCATCCACGTCCCAGGTATTTGCCACGACGCGCCCATTGAGGAACCCCGCATGAGGGTGGCTCAACCATACCCCCAGGCCGCCCACCAGCTCCGGGGGCTGCGAGTCCATATGCAACATCGCATTATGCGTCATATCGGTGCGCACCAATCCGGGGTGGACCGCGAACGCCTTCATGTTCTTATAGGAAGCTGAGAAATAGGCCGCCTCCTGCAGTACAACCAGCTTTGAGATGCTGTAGGAACTGCCAAAGGGCATGGCCGGGCTCCAAGCAGCACCGCTGATGACATTGATGACCGTAACCGGCGTGTCTGGAGTAGGGAGCGAGTTGACTAGGCCGTGCATCATGAGGAAGGACCCCTTGCCATTGACCTCGAATTCCATCCACCAATCCTCTGGCTTTACCTGACCCGGGGCGGCGCGGAAGAATCTGTTGATCCCCGCGTTGTTGACCAGGATATCCGCATGCACGAACTTCTCTTTGCACGCGGCATATACCTTTGCCACATCCTTCTCATCTGCGACGTTGGCAGGGACGGCGAGGACCTCGATCGCGGGGTTAATGGCGTGGACCTTGGATACTGTTTTTTGAAGTTGTACGGCGTCTCTAGCCACGAGGACAAGACCTTTGACACCCGATCGCGCGAAGGACATAGCGAAACCCTTTGTATGTAAGCTATTAGCTTGAGCGAGTAGGTGAGTGTGTAGCATACATCTGCACCTATGCCACGGCTGGCTCCTGTGATAATGACCACCTTACCAACCAAGCTCAACTTGGGGTTGGTGGGGTCAACGGATGGGTATAGTTCATGATGAAGAGTCTTCGTGAACTGCTGTAGTTTGGTCATCCAGTCCGAAGGGAGTTTACTCCAGTCCATCGTGCCAATAGAGGATATGAGGCTTATTCGTAGAATGTAGAATATGTTTGGTCTAAAGCTCTTGGAGGATGAAACTGATCATAGTTCCATGATAGCTGAAGCTATATAGATTTACTACCGGTGGAGGATGGGCGGATGATGGGCGTAGTTAACCCTGATAACCCCGTTAAGCCCTGATCGTCTGGTCTGCGTACTCTAATAGTATCGATGGCGGTTACGCCCTTGTCGGGCTAATAAACTGTCCGGCGGGTACATTGAGATTCTACTAGTTAACTTTTATTTACATAAGGGATGACATGTTACGTCTGAACTCTTAGTTACCGTAAATTAGTAAATCCTGGAAGGAGCGGAGGCTCGGACAATACGTTGAAACGACACATAAAACTCTCCGACCCTCCGACCCTCCGATCCTCCGCCCTATTGAATAACACGAGATATCCTTTCCCCTGACAAAAGTTTGAATAACGTAGTCCATAAGCGTACGGGTTTAGTCCAGCCAGTCACTCAGGCCAAAAGTGTAAGATTAATAATAAGTTAGGTTTATTAACTTGAGGCATCTACCCGCCGTGCGGTAGTCTTCCCCCAACATGTCCTAGAAGCTCAATTGCTAATACCGAATGCCACTCACTAATAGTCATTCCAGCGGGGTGACCTAACGCTATTGCTGCCAGATACTGAATCGCGCCTTTGTTACTTTTCGGAGAAAAAAATTCAGAGACCCGTTTTCAAACAACTTTGTCATGCCTAACAGTTTGCAGTCGGGATGAAGCTACTCTCGTCTCATGATGAATTCTGAGAAGCCCTCGTAACGAACGAGCAGGTGGTTTTGGTGTTTTAGGCGGACTGAATTTTTTATCTCTTGACATGACGGATGGATAGTGGTTCATAAATATCCATTCCCCATTTTTTGCATAAATATTTGATATATTTCGCTTACTGAATGCTACCGTTGTGACGAATTGCGTGAAAACCAATCGGGCACAAATCACTTTACCTGTCACCGAACAAGCGTGGACAATTCAACTGCCCTGTATAGTCATTAACTAATCGAAAGATAAACAAGTCTTGCGGCTCTCGGCGTCTTAAGGTTCACAGTTTGAGCTCTATCTCGTCACGTGAAATTATGACGGTCGCATGCCGGGGTTTGTTTCCATTCTTATTGAATCATCGGAAGCAATTCTAGGACAAACACAAAAACGCCAGAACTGAAGTGTTATCAGTGACGGTAGAAGGACGTCTTTGAATTTCTCGACCTATGACAGTCTATTAGTTACGACCTAGTCTCCAATTGGCAATCATTACAAATAAATATGAATCGGACCAACGAGAATGCTATTAACAATCAATTAACCGATTCCAGCATCAACAAGAATTAGATTGGCACGGCATGTTAGTCGCTGTCGTTGGTGATGCTCCTCAAGATCGTCAGCAAGTCTTCTCCGCCTTGCCAGCGAAGAATTGTCCAATCAGTCTGCTCACTCAACAATGTCTCGCATTCCAGCTTCCCTTTTCGCTCTTTCCGCCTGCACCATATTGCCCTGTTCGGCCAGCTTCGTGACGGCCTTCCGGTATTAGTGATACTCTGCATGGTACTTGATATGTTCCAAAGCTGCGTCGGTCTCGATACGTTTAGATGCAAAGCGCCAAACTGCGTTCAGGTCGAGTCTCCGCAATGGATATGTCGGATATTGCGGCAACTCCCAACTTAACCCCGTCTTAGGTCCACATAGCACCGTCAAGGTTGCGGTCGCTGAACGCCTATATAATCCTTTCAATACAGTGTCTGATTGAGACAGATCTTGGTTCACCGAGGCATTTGTGCATATTCACTTGCTCAGCACGAAGGACAGTCTAGTAAATCTGACCTGGAGCGAGCCTCTAAATAACCCAAACACATGTCTATGAGATTTACTATGCCTAAGAGGCCGCTTACATGGCTCATCACAGGCTGCTCATCCGGCTTCGGTCTTACCCTTACCCGCGCAGTCCAGTCACACGGGCATACCGTGATCGCAACCTCGCGCAACCCTTCCCGCACCCCTGATCTCGTCGCTGAGGTCGAGAGCAAAGGCGGGAAGTGGCTTAAGCTGGACGTGGACGACCCTAACTGCCCGCAAGTCATTGCCGACCTCGAGGCGTCGGGCCAGCAGGTCGACGTCCTGGTCAATAATGCGGGGTTCTCTGTTTTGGCCTGCGTTGAGCAATTCACGGAAGAGGAAGTGCGCAGCCAGATGGAGTCGCTGTATTTTGGGCCTTTCCGGTTGATCAGGGCGGCGGTGCCATATATGCGCATGCGAAGATTCGGAATAGTGGTGAATATGAGCAGTGGGGCGGGACTAGAAGGGAGGGAGAGTATGGGTGCTTATGCCGCAGCCAAGGCCGCGCTCGATGGTGAGTGGTTTGTTTCCCAAGCAGGATGGCTTTGTGAAGCTAAAAACAGTCAGGCATGTCTAAAGTTCTGGCAAAGGAAGTAGCCGAGTTCAACGTCCGAGTCTTGATCGTCTCGCTCGGAACGTTCAACACCAACATGGGCAACGCCGTCACCGTAGGCAAGAATCCTATGCCAGAAGGCTACAAAGGTTCTGTTGCTGATAAGACCATCGAATATATGGCCAGCGGGAAGTTCGATCCCGACGGTGATAAGGAGAAGGCCATCAAGGCGATCTATGAGGTCGTGATGGGAAAGGGTGCTGGAGCCGGACGCGAGGACGAGACGTTCCTGCCCCTAGGCAGGGACCTGGCTGCGAGAGTCACGCATTTGCAAGATTATTATGCTCATAGCATGGAGGTCTTCGGAGACGTCTGCAACAACGTGTACAGGGATAGGTGATGCGGAGAGGAGGCAACGAGGTAGTGTGCAATGAGATCTTATGTATCTGTACAAGGCAATGGAGTGAACTGTAAAAGGGGTTGGTGAGATATTAGACAGTTTGTAGTAATTGCCACTCACCATTTTGGAGGACGATCTCATCTTCACCGGGAGGAGTCTAAGCTGCGGACTTGACCTCGAAAGGTCTTGCCTTTGGTGCTGGCAGCAATGCGTCAGAGTACGAAGGCGTACCGAGGTTGTCTCTCGAAGATGAGTTCAAAGGCGTGGTGCTACGAGCAGGCAGACCGGAGCGGGAAACTAGATATGCTGCAAAAAGAATACGAGTTTTTGGACAAAAAATAGCTAAAGTAACGGTTTGGCGCGTCTATGGACAACTGTCGGGAAGATGGGCTCAAGCACATGCTACTGAGGAGCGGACTAATTTTCAGCCCGACGGAGGACAAGATGCGCCGTAGTAGGGGTCTGTTACCTGGCTAACCTGCTGATCAATGAAAGTGACGTAGACCAAAGAATTGGTCCGACGGACCGATAGGTGAAACCGCAAAACGTGCAGCGCTGGGGCGTAACCTGGTACGGTTGCGCAATTTGTGGCCGGTGGACATATCGAACGAACAAGACTCGATTCATGAAAATAGACTTCTTTGTAGACCAAGCGAAAATTAGCTCCTCATAGACTTGAGAATCATATCATTGCTTTCTTGACACTATAATTACTTTCGGTCCTCCGGCGTTCGGCTACTTCCTATGTCTGTAGACGGAGGAAGCCGCGGGCTGCGAGACGCTTGCCCGCAAATGCGCCTGATGGAAATTACACAATCCGTTAATCCTCTCTGCTAAACATCGATTGACGTGCCAGATCTTGTCTCCAGCTGCAGACTTTCCTAAAGACACAATACTCTATCGAGGCATCTAATTAAGTACGTCTGCTGATATTTATTATATAGAAATCGAGGATACATTAATTCAGTAGGCTTACGCGCCGTTCCCACGAGGTCTCGGGCAGGGCTTGTTCCTTGTCTCCTTCACCTCTCGTATATCTGAAGTCGCTCTCATTTCCAAGACGTCAGTGGGACCAATGAGTGCGCCAGACGGTCAGCATCTCGTTCGGGCGGACGTCGGAGGCGGAGGCGGAGTTAGTTTAACCCCACTTCATGAATGTGTCTTCCACCTTGTGGCCCAAGCCCTACCCAGTTGTTAGTAAGCGAGGAATGAGGAAGGGCATGCGAACGATCCTGGAGGAGAGAGGATTATGGATTGAAGGTATGAAATTGGACTGCAAGAGTTAACTGGCAAATATTGGTCCAACAAAGCAACCTGCCTGTTGTGCAATGCATCGGCTATCTCAGCAGCCAGACTTCCTATCTCAGCCTTCCAAATTGGAACTTGCTTTGCAAGGCACACCTCATATTTTTTTCCCTATATCCGAAGTTTCACTGTGAGTGCAACTTTATTGAAAGACTTTGGGGGCAAAGCGACGCGCAAGAAATGAATGCAAGTATTCGTACGCAGCGTTGAGAGCTCGTGTTCCAGAAATTCTGGATACCATTCCCATTGACAAGATTAGAAAGTTTGCACGATACGCGTGGCGATTTATAGAAGCGTATACTCGAAACCTTGATGGGAAGACAGCGATTTACGCCGTGAAGAAATATATGTCGCATCGAAGGTTACCTCCGTCGTTGGAACTGGAAAACAGTAATAAGATGTAAATTAGACGTTCTTGTATATTTATCTGTTGTTGCCTGTAATATAATTCAGGGTGAAAGGGATCTGTTTTGACGAACAGAGTTAGGGCTTTATCCAAATTTTGAAATGATTACGTAAGAATTCAGCGAATAGGTGCAGAAGAGTAGCTAGCCTGGTAATTTAATTAAGTGGTTAATTATCAAAAGAGATGACCGAAACCTAATCGCACGAAACGTTTACTTGCGACTTGCGCACCTTTTCCTTCACAATATCCAAACCAGTCATCTTCTTCATGGTGGAATCCAGCATCCCGTGGGGGAAGAGTGTTCCGAGACGGCCGGCCTTGGCCTGGGCACCCCTCCAGATCATGGCAGGGGGGTTCTTCTTCATCAAATCTCCGACGACTTCAGCGGCCCAGCGGTCGGCGGGAGTTCCCATGCTACCCATCTTGTCGTTGCGCATAGCGCTCTCAACGGCTTCTCTGGCGGGCTCGTAGAGGGAACCAGCAGGCAATGTAATCGGGGTGTTCTCCTTCTGATTCTTGATCATGTTGGTGGAGACGGCACCTGTCTTCAGCTCGATAACCTTAATGCCAAATGGCTCGAGCTCCAAACGAGCAGTGTCGGAGAAGATAGCCATCGCGGCCTTGGAGGCGTTGTAGGCAGACTGGAATGGCACAGCGGTAGTCGAAACGACAGAAGTCTGGTTGACAATCATTCCCTTGGACTTGAGCAGCAACGGCAAGAATGCCTGGGTAATGACAAGCTGAGCCCAGACGTTGGTATCGAAAGTTTCCTTGGCCTGCTCGAGATCGAGATCAGAGAAGGGCATGCTGTAGGCAGTACCGGCGTTGTTGACCAAGATGTCGAGGCTAGACACGTTGGAGACAGCTTCGTTGATCGATTCCTGGGACAAGATGTCCAAAGATATGGTTTCAATGCCGACGGCTTTCAGCTTGACCATCTTGTCGGGGTTCCGCGCAGTGGCAATCACGTTCAAACCGGCATTGTGGAAGGCAACTGCGAGCGCAGCACCCATGCCGCCATCAGAGCAGCCGGTGATGAGAACGGTACGCTTGGAAGAAGCAATTGTGATTGTTTGTTCGAATATGCGAGGTTTGAGGAAGTAGAGCGCAATGCAGACAGATATCAGAGACCCAAGCAGAGGAAGCAGGGAAGCTGAGACATTTAAGGAAGCTTCTGAAGCCATCGCTGAGACTTTTAGGAAAGCTTCTGCAGCAATAGCCTGAGACTTTTAAGGAGGCGTGTGAAGCCATCGGCTATAAATATTGACGGCGCGTGGATTTCTAAGCAAGTCCGGAGAATAGCTGTCCGACTCGGATTACCGCAGGTCCAATGAGACATGTTACATAGAAAACGTATTATATTACATTAATGAGAGACATGTTACATAGAAACACGTATTATATTACATTAATGAGAGACAACAAACATGCCCGGTAGACGGTGTCAATTTACCATTCGTACATGCCCGTGTTGTGTAAGAGTTTGGGAGCTTCATCGTCCCGCTTACCCTCGATGACATCAATCAAGGGCATCACAGAATCGAGCGGTTGCCTGGCGCCAAACTCAGCTTTGTTGTAAGGGCCGAGATTTGAAACCGTATGGCCCGGATCATAAAGTAGGACTTTGATTCCATCAGGCTCGTACTCTACAAATTGGCAGGCAGTGATCATGTTGAGAGCAGATTTGCTTGCTCGGTATTGATGCCCCTGAAGTCGGTAAGTAGGGGAGTTCTTATTAAGACGAGAACTGATGGAGCCCGCTCCACTGGTAATATTGACAATTCTGGGTGAATCCTTCGACTCCTTTAAAAGAGGCGCAAAAGCATTGGCCACGATGAGGGGGCCTGTCGCGTTGGTGTCAAAGGATGTACGCATGAGCTCGCGCAATGTGCCGCCTTCCATGGGTGCCACGGCTGCATTGTTAACGAGGATATCCAATTTACCATGGTTCTGGCGGACCTTGGCTGCGGCGCTCTCGATAGTGTCATCTTTGGTGACATCTAGAAGGAGCATTTCTACACTGTTAGGCAAGTTTCGAGCCCGCAGCTGTTCTAGAGCAGCGTTGCCTTTCTCGGCTGATCGTGCCCCAAGGAAAACATGGTATGTGCCCTTTGCCAAAAGCTGAGCTGCGAGCTCAAAGCCAATACCACCACTTGCTAATTGTAGACATTAGTTAAGCGTGCTACGGCGTATTTACCAGCGGATGATGAACTTACCACCAGTAATCAAAACCAGTCTCTTGGCAGCGGCACTCATTTTGACTATTTGAAGCTTGAAAAGAGAATTTAAAAATAGATCAATTCGGAGATGTATAACTTGCTATTTGCGAGTCACAGTATGAATGTACCTTCGGTATCTCGGGATCGAAAAGGAGGGTAGAACGTCTCTGCTACTAGTTAAGGTAGGTTGCTGACAAGTTGCTGACAAGATGGATTCATTGTGCGGCTAATCAATCCGGGTTGCTAGAGTTCCTCGTCTGTAGAATCCGTCAAATTCAATGCAAAGAAGGTTCCAGCAACAATTTCTAAATGTATAAAGGCCAGACAGGCGCTAACCCTCTTTGAGACTATAGGTGCGTTAGTTTGTAACATGATATTGTGCAAGACAGCTGTACTGGATTCTCGCCGCACCTAATAGAACTCGGCTGGGCTTGTTGGGCGGGTTGCGGTTGAGGGGTTTGGCTGCTGGATTGCAATCTTAGTTAAGCACAGAAGGCGGAGAATCAGTGGCAGAGATGGAGAAGTCGCGTTTTATTGGGCTATAAAAGCACGAAATTAGTTGGAATGACTCCGTCTACAGCGGAGAAGTCAGGGCGAAGGATCGGAGGGTCGGAAATTAATATCACCGGCTGAGGTTCTCCCAGCGACTGCATACCAGTCCCGTGACTTCGACTTCACAGCATCAACCATGCATAGAAAGCGAATAAAGATGCCCCTGAGCCAAGCATGCCTACTAACAAATAATATACATACTCACTCATTTTAACCAACCAGGGTTGCTACAGATTCCCTCCTGCACTGCTAAGCATGCTGTGCGGACACAAGACGATCTCCTCTCCGATGCTCCGCGCCGGTCATTCGCCACGTCGAACCATCACAAAGAGATTTTCGGAGTCGATATTCACCACAGAGCGGATTACCTCAAAGGACAATTCGTTCGCATTGTCCAATGAGAGCTCCCTGACACTCCAGCAACTAGAAGCCGTGCTCGTATTCAACGACGGCTAGCAAATATAAACTTCAAGCATGCTTTCCAGCTTACTCCGTGCTATCTCCCTTTTCCCCCGACATTTCTACTTGCTCAAGCTTTCTATAACAATATTTAGTCTGTCCTGGACACATTCTAAACTGGCTTCACTCCTGGCGCGAAGAATTCCTCCCTTCTTACAGTCAGTAGCACACTTGTCATCATCGTCCTTGTTCTCGTCATTGCCATCTTCCATCATCGCCAACACCAAAATGCCTTCGAACCGCGCTGCCTACCAACCAGCCCCAAAGGCCCCTGCCCTCGAGGCTCGGGATGCTCCCTACAAGCCTGCCGATGCCGACAAGCTGGTCATCAGAAACCATGCTGTGGCCATCAACCCCATTGACTGGCTGATCCAGGCTAAAGGTGATATCATGTTCACTCACCTTAACTACCCTTTTGTGCTCGGCTTCGACGTTGCTGGTGAGGTTGTCGAGGTCGGTAAGGACGTCAAACGCTTCATGGTTGGAGACCGCGTCCTCGGTTATGCCCGTGGAATTGAGCCGAAAATCAACGACCCAGCCGAGGGTGGCTTCCAGCTCTACACTGTTCTTCGTCCACAATTGACCTCTCATCTCCCCGACAACGTCTCCTACGAAGCCGCCTCCGTTATCCCTCTCGGTCTTGCCACTGCTGCTGCTGGCCTCTTTGAAAAGACTTTATTGGCTCTTGACTTGCCTTCTGTGCCGGCCAAGCCATGGAATGGCAAGACCATTCTGATTTGGGGTGGCTCTACCAGTGTCGGTGTCAACGCCATCCAGCTTGCAGCTGCCGCCGGTTATGAAGTCTTCACAACTGCTTCCCCCAAGAACCACAAGTATCTGAAGTCTCTTGGTGCCAGCCAGGTCTTCGACTACCGGAGCCCCACCGTTGTTGCTGATATGGTCAAGGCCATGAAAGGCAAGACTGCTGCTGGTGCTCTGTCTATTGGTCAGGGTGCTGCTGAGAAGCTCATGGCAATTTTGGATAAATCCAATGGCAACAAGTTTGTCGCCTTGGCCACTTTCCCCCTTCCTCAGAAGGAGCCCCAGAGCCTCGTCTTCTTCCGCACCGCCGTCTTCTTCGTCTCTTGGATAATCTCCTACAAGGTCAAGGGTATGTTCAAGGGTATCAAATCCAGCTTGCTCAACGCTGGTATGATATCCAACAGCGAGGTTGGCCGCGCTGTCTTCGTTGACTACCTTTCCAAAGCTCTTGCCGCGGGTACTTTCACTCCTGCTCCTAAGGCCGAGGTTGTTGGTGAGGGCCTTGAGTATGTCCAGGAGGCTTTCAACATTCAGAAGAAGGGTGTTTCCGCCAGCAAAATCGTCGTTATGTTAAAATAAAGGAGATGCTTTTTCATTTTCATTTGGTTTTCATTTTTCTTAGCCCATTAATAGATCACGACGTGTTTCTCTGTATTAATATCGTATTTGTCTTCCTGTTTGTCCGTTAAGTTGTGAAAGACATGCTTTTCAATTCCATTTTGTTTTCTTTTTTCTTGGCCGTCTTGATTAAAAGGTCACGCACGACGTGTTTCTCTGTTTTAATATAGCATTTGTTGTCCTGTTTGTCCGAACCCACAGATTCGGACAACTGGTGTTACGCTTAAATTTCGATATCCATTGAGCTCTGGTGCTTCATTTTATATGTTATCTCTTAGTATTACTAGAAGGTCTGAAATCCACTATAATAATTACCTGGTTCCTGAAGCACTTAACTAGGCTTTTTGGACTTAAAATTCAACTTTGTAATTTCTACAGCAACAGAGCTACGGTCCGCTTTTTTTCCGAAGGGTAAATTTATTCGTGCTATAGTTCTGGCTTCTGGTCGCTGCAAGGTAACGGTCTAACATGCCGATTGCACACTCATCTGTGTCGCTTGCCAAACCTCTTTCCACTCTTACTTCGCATTTTGAGACGCTTGAAATTTTGCGACACACCTCCCACTCTTCTTGCTGGTTGGCCTGCCTTATTCGTATCATCATTATCTTGTTCACCAGCACAAGCAGCAGCCTTGTGACCAGTGGTCATCTCGCTATCAGAAGAACTCGATTGTTCGCTGCAGTCGTCTGCACTGGATGCTGCTTCTTTTATTCGCTCCTCTCCGGGCGATGCTGCAGTCTTTGGTTTTGCGGGTCGCACTGGCAATGATCAGTTGTGTCCTTATCAGTCAATATACTTTAGTCAACCTACATAAGACTCTCCTCGTGGTCCTCTTCTGCGTTTTGACTTTCTTGTACTTTGTCTTCTCCACCATGGCCACTCTCTCCTTCGACTCGCTGAGAATGGTAGCCGTGTCTCCCTCCTTTATTTCTCCCAAATGATAGCCGACATCCTCATGACCAACCACATTCTCGTCTCCGTCCGCAGTCTTCGCATTGTTAATCTCTGGCATACCCAATTCCATGTCGCGAATGATACTTTCTTGCTCGTCAATTTCCTCATCTTGCACAGCAGAGCAAAACACTATTCCTAGTCGCTGCTTAGGCTATTCCGCCGACTCATTTTCACAGCCATCTCTTTGTATTGTCGTCGTCTTTTAGCACTGTCATATCGACGCTGACGATCTGCCTCCTTTGCCCTCTCAATCTCCAAATTATGAACAATCTAATACGACAGCTGTTAGCTCTACTCAGAAATAAACACACTACTTCGCAGAAACAGTACGTGCTTTGGATGACTGTCTCTTTTGCCGCTGCGAAAATTGTGACTTACGGACCTCAATAGAGGCCCGCTCATAATTATCCTACTGAAAATTAGCTAAATGAGTGACTTACTTCGCACTCGTGGTTGTGGGAGACTGCCACACTGCAGTCCGAAGAAGAAGATTCACAAGATGCCTCAGGACACAAAGATGGGCGTGATTCTTCGGCATAGAGATCTACCGACTCATCACTACCAATTCTCGCTGAAATATCCTCATAGATACTAGCATCGTCGTCATGACGTGCTCGGTGAATATAATCGCTATCCTTTAATACCGATTTGCAATTTTTCACGCTTAGAGCTCGTGCAGGGTTCCTATCTTTCCGTCCAAATGCCTTTGCAAAGAATACCTTTGATGCCCAATTGTCATATGCAACCTGAAGGAGAGGAAATACACTCTCCAAATATTCACACATTCTAAGTTTTATTGCGTCCGGTAGATCTTTCCAGGCCGTGAAGCCGCCAAAGAAAGACTTGGGACAAAAGCTGCAGTATTCCAGATCGATCTGACAGTTGTCATCCATAAGAGACTCTATCTTTGCGGCTCTAACTTTCATATAGATCAATTCCGCGTAATTTTCGATGTAATCCTGCCCGTCTGTCAGTCATTGTGCTAGTTGTCCGTCAGCAATGCAAAAACAGACGTTGATGGCTTTGATACACGATTGGATTGTTGAGTTCCCCCCTAAGCCTAGTCCTAAAGGGAGTGTCGCAATCAGGGTCGCTACTGTCAATTCAAATGAGAGGTTGCCATGTGTAGGTCGGGGCCTCGTGTTTCTCCTCTTGGCTTCAATGCAGGTACAATGGTAAGCGCATAATGTAATAATTAATTGGCCGCCGGAGGGGGAGTAATGGATGGGAAGTCGCATTTGTAAATAGCCAAGTGATTTGTTTAGATAATGACGAACGCGTCGACTCAACTTTGGACAGAGCCACTAGTGAATGACGCGTCGGGTACGCGTTGGGTGGCCGCACTCGTACCCTAACCCTACAATGTTGCCTCATCGTATTGTTGTGTCAGAGAATTCCTTAGAAGCTTCCTACCTCTTCGATGCCCCTTCACCGATCAATCTCAACATAGATTTCCATCCACCGTCACGAGAATTGGCTATACGGATCGTGTTAAAGTTGATTATGGGACGCTTGCCAATAGATGAACTGCTAACAATTGCCATATAAAAGTCATTCTCAAGCGTTGTCTGGGTTGTTCTAGCGGAAGTCCGATTCCCTTCGACTTCCTTTTCGGATCTTCGTGGTGAGTGTAAAACTGTATCGAATTCCATGTGATCCCACCCCTAGCCCAATGATGTGATCCCACCCCTAGCCCTATGACGCGATTCCACACATCACTCCATCACGCGCGTCTTCTAATCCGCCTTAGGAACTTAGTACCCTTGTCTTCCGATACGCCCACTGATTGATTGGGTCGTCGACGTCGAAGTGAGCTAATAGGTATGGACTATATGAAACTGTATTTGAAGGAGAAGGAGCGGCGGAAACAAGAGAAGAAGCGGCGGAAACAAGCGGAGGAACGGAGAAAACAGCGGAAACAAGCGGAGGAACGGCTACAGCGTGAACAACATGAAACCCAGAACACAACCTTTGTAGAATTCATCGAGTGTTGTCATACTTTCCTGTCGGCAAGATGGTCTGAAAAGGATCACTCATTCTCAGAGCCTTCAAGCATCTAGCTCAGCCATTGCTTCCGGGAATAGACTTTAAGATTCTGTATAATACCTTGATCCAAAGGCTGAAACCAGTTTGTAGAATGGGGTCGCAGTCATAGACGTCAAGTCCCTGCGCTGTGCGGCCCTGTCGTAAGAAGGGATCCAATATAGTTATTAGGGAGTTCCGCCCTTGAGGTTGGTGGTAGGGCTTGGGTTATACAGTTCATCAGATAATCTTATTTATGCATAGAATTAGCAACTGGAAGAAGCATATAGGATAGAGTTTAGATATCTACTTGAGATTTAAAGTGTGTGGAAAGTTATTGCTAGGAGATGAAGAAGATTGCGTGTTGGCAAAGGCAAGGAATCGAAAGAACATATACCTGGTGCACTCCTCAAGCTCGGTGTCTTGTCCTCGAACATTGGTTTTTTCGTTTCTCTTCCTCTCTCACCTCCGCACTTAAAATATCCGGCTTGACTGCCGATATCTCAAGTATGTTTTATCTTGGGTGCTGCGGGACACTGGACCTTGGTTGATCTGCTCTTCCAGGTCGAGCGAGGTCGAGTGCAACTTATTTCCGCGAGAATGAGCACATTGTAGAGACATGAGTGCCGCGCCGCGCGTCAAAGGAATAGCATATGACACTTGCTGCGCCGGTTATTGCACTGCTGACAGCTGTCATCGAAATCGCTGCAGACTTAATCGGCCTGCATGCTGACTACATCGTGTTACGGAATTAGCGGTCTTTTGGGATATTAGCGGTCTTTGTGGACGGCGGACTTTTTAAGTCCGTTCCTTCCCCAAATTCCTTTTTTGAGAAAGTGACGAAATTGACACATAAAAACCTCGTTGGATGACTAGGCCAAGCTCTTTATCAAACGTAACAAGTTCCATTACAAGAATTAATTCGTTGTTGCTTCTGTCACAACATTCCTTTGATCCATTTCCCTTTCAGCCTCAATTCTATCTAGACCATGAACAAGAACCAGATTGAAAATATTTCAATTGTCGGCGTAAGTAGTGAACACGGGGCCTGTTCACTCATAAGATGAATTGGAACTAAATCAAAAATAGGCATCCGGCCATGTCGGCAAGTTCATTGTTGACGAGCTCTTGACGACCGGCAAACATAAGATCACCGCCATCTCGCGTGAAGACAGCACGAGCGAGATGCCTGCCGGAGTTGAAGTCAAGAAAGTCAATTACGACGACCAGTCCTCCCTCGTCAAGGCACTTCAAGGCACTGACATGCTCATCATCACGATGTCAGTCATGGCACCACGGGACTCGGAGTCCAAGCTTGTCGAGGCAGCAGCTGAAGCGAACGTGCCTTGGATCATGCCAAACGAGTGGGGTGGTGACCACACCGATGCGCAATTGGTCCAAGACATCATCATTGGTCAGTCGAAATTGGACAATCGCGCCCATATTGAAAAATTGGGCAAGAGCTCTTGGGTCGGTCTCACCTGCGGCTTCTGGTACGAATACAGTCTTTCGTTCAGCCCGCTCCTGTACGGATTCGATTTTGTCAATCGCGCAGTTACCTTCTATGATGACGGCAACACCAGTATCAACACCAGTACCTGGGCCCAATGTGGTCGCGCGGTAGCTAGTCTTCTCAGCCTCAAAGTCCATCGAGATAGTGAGGATGACGAGAGCCCATGCCTTACCAACTTCAAAAACGAGTCAGTTTATATCTCGTCTTTCAGAGTCAGTCAGAGGGATATGCTTAGCTCAGTTATGCGTGTGACCAACACTGCGGAACAAGACTGGAAGGTGGAATATGAGCCAACCAATGAGCGCTTTAAGGCTGGACAGGAACAGTTCAAGAAAGGTGATAGAGCTGGGTTTGCCAAGCTGTTGTATGCCCGCGTCTTCTACCCGGACGGTTCTGGCGACTTTGAAGCAAAGCACGTGCTAAGCAATGATATGCTGGGATTACCTAAGGAGAACATAGATGAGGCTACTAAGACTGCTATCAAAATGGCAGAGCAGATTTATGCTAGTCACTAGGTTGAATAATCCTGTTGTGCTGTTCTTAAAGGCAGTCTTCAAAATAGAAGGCGTCAATTTAGGATATACAAAATAGATCTGGAAAAATTCTCGCGATATGGAACCTTCATCTGAGTGAGCAAACGAGCGGAGGTCAGCACTGGCGACTATAGCCGAAATGGACTCAACTCAGATTAACTTATTGAAAACTACACTACTATCTATTTAAGATTTGCGCGCTAAGTTGTAGTTGGAAATATTGCGACCTGGAACCATTTCCCAATCAATGGCCCAATCGCAATCCTAAGATCCAGAACCTTCAACGTAGGTACTCTTTCTATTCATAAACCTATGCACAGAGAAAGAATTGCAAGTCTGAAAGGTTGAAGCTTCCCCGGATTGACATGCATGAATAGATTGCGACACGCTTCCACTGGAAATTTTCCCTACGGGACAGACTGAATCCTTCCGCAGATAAAATATTATTGGCCCCACAAACCCCGCGGAATATATTTCGACGTAGTAAGAAAGTGTTCGTTACGGCTAGACACCGGACCTCTCACTCTGTTGAACTACTGAGTCAGTCACTCGTTTTTGCAGTCGCAAAATATGCAATGTACCTGGGTTTTGACCGAATAAATAAAGCATCTTACATGGCATGTTCCATTACGTGTTGAACGTTGTAAGACAAGCGGGAAAGGCCGCTAAGAAACATTGAGCCGGTAATAATCAACGTTTCTCGACTGTACTGATAATTACAAATCGACTCATAAAGTCATAGACAAGGCGTGAACAGTGGATTCACGAATTGATACGGGGTTATGTATATTACTCGTACGCACCGATAAACATAGACAGTATTCGGCTTTGCTGCTGCCGGCATAGAAGTCGAACTATAGAAACGTAGACAAAGTCTGTGTCCCGCCGTAGCCAATGGTCGAATGATGGCCAACGGTTGAGTGACCTGAGGTTGAATACAAACCAATCTAGTCCTCTGTCGACTGACAGAACCTAGATGATATCCCTAATACTTATCATGAAGACGGAACATGCCCATTCCGTTACCAACTTCCTGGCGACCCAAGGGCGCCATATCCAGCAGAGCATTCGTGGACAAGAAAGTCTCAACCCCGTAGAGAACGCGTGGAACACTTCATCGTCTTGTCTCAAGAAAACACTGATCCTCATTGCCAGGTTTCCATGTTACTTCTTCCCCAGCTGCATCGACAGCCTTGAACGTCTTTCCAGAGCTGTAGAAAGGAAACTTCCACTCCTCTTTGCTTGAAAAAATATATCTTCTGGATAGGAGCTTGTGCGACAGCAACAAAGCGCGAGGAAGGTGATCCATAAGAAAGGAGCATCCAGCACAACCCTCCTTATCATCAGGCTCGAGCATGCAATGGTAGAGGATCAGCTATCTGCGACCGTCGAAGAGGTCGACAAGGCTTTTGTTTCCATCCAAAGAATCAAACTTGAAGCGGACTGCGTCGTCTATTTTAACCATCGGAAGTTCTCTCCTGGATGCACTGATTTCAGCGAGCAAGTGAGTGGTAGCTTTCTCTTGCTTCAGGGGCTCAGCGCTTGCCTTTTGCCATTCCTCTGGCAAGACGACCTAGAATTCAATTTTTTAGCAACAAACCGCCGTAGCAAGAGAGATCGGAGATCTCATCGGACAACATTTGTAAATCAAGATATCTCGGGAATTCGTATCTTACTAGACATATTTCACGGCTCTGCTAAAGAAATTCACCTCTACACGAACGGGTGGCCCTAGCCTTGGCCTCTCATTGGGGACTGTGGACTCCGACTGACGGGTTGAATGTCGGTAAACATCTGCTAGATGCTGTAACAGATAACAAAAAGCAGAAGAACAAGCTTTTCCTACAGTTGTACGTATTATTTCCTCCAACTAGGGGTGGATACGATCTGCGATTCGTAATCGTATAACTAGACTAGTGCGATTACTAAAAAATTAGATCGGTGACCTTCCAATAGATGCCCGGTTTAAATTACAGAATACAGAGTACAGACGGCCATAGCAGCCATGTTAATTTTGCGTGCTGCGTTTTGCCGATATTGCCGATATTGACGTTACGATATCGGCATTCGTAACGTCTGACGATTGCGGTCTCGCATTTATCGTCGAGCCCTTGGTTCGCCGCTATCGTAAACCTTAAATATAGAAGTGCAGCCAAAATACTAACAAGGGTGTTGTGCATTGGTTGTATCTTCGCGGACGGTACTGTGTCACTAGCTAGTGCATAAGGGTTTAGAAGACAAGAGGGACGTAAACTAGACAAAGGTTGGGATTTGGTGCGTTCAACGATGATTTGCTGCCTCACACTCTGGCGAGACTTGCGGGACGAACGATTTCCACCATTATCGGTACTGCAATGGGAATTATAGCCAGTTTGGCCGGCCATAGAAAGGAACGTGCCAAGCAGCGGCCCAGAACTATAGCTGCCGTTGCGGATCTCCTAGGTTTGGCCGGGTGAGAGATTTTATCATGCATGAATTCGAGTACCAAGCCTTGCCGGCAAAAGGAGCGACAGTCCGGGTGGATGCTCTAGTTCAATTCAATGCGAAACAATCCTGGAAGCGTTTTTATTAAAATCTGAGCTAGCAAGAAGAGGGATCGTAAGAACTTGCTTTGTCAAAATGGCAGGCACACACATCAGGTCTAGGCTGTTTGAAACTGCTGGGAGAGGTGACAAAAGTCTCTGAATACAAGTCATGTTTGAATTTTTGTTTGCGATTTCCGAGCAGTCTTTACAATGAGACTTGTGGCTGACCGGAATGATGGCGCTCAGATGCCCAGGCACAGAAGCAGTTGTGACGTAAGATCCCGCGCTATGTGTTCCCAAACATACGCATACCGATATAAATTGCTACCTCGGCGCGGGTTAAGGGATTGCTGAAAAGTACGGCTGTAATACTGACGGGTGAATCTCTAGTATGTCTAAAGAAAAGCGGCAGGATATAGCATTCGGCCCTACGCGTGGATCAGAGTATACGGCGTCCGACTGGTCATTATCGGTGAAAGTCGCGCCGGTTATTGTCGGCTTGACCGGCTAATTTGGGATCTTGTTCATGTCGAATACGGTTTCAAGAATGGGGCCTAACAGATGACTCAGACACTACCTTACGGGCTGGCGCGGCCGAGAGAAGTTATTGGTATTGTTGCCACTTGGTCAGGCTGTCGACGGTTGTATCACTGGCGGGATCAGTGTATGCTGCGAAGCCAGTGTGCTGGCCTTCAGCAAATCCCCAAACTTGACGGATGCATCCTGACGCACATGATCAGGAAAAGCAAAACCGTCGATCGCTAGTACAATATTGATGGGCATGCGAGCTTGGCGGGATCAGTTGTGGTTCTGTGTTCAGTTTTGCTGATAATAGAGTATATAATGAACAAGGATAATATACACATTCGTCAGAGTAGAACCTGAGATCGCCAATATACCTGCAGTGAGCACCACGAGAGAGAGAACACAGAATTACTAAAGCCGAGATATTTCAAGTTGCATGTCCAAGGTAGTGCAATCACAACAGATCACAAAAACGCGAACAGAAAAACAGAGCAGGCAGACATCCGACGTGTGGTGTTTCCACAGGGCTCGACCGAATATGATCCTCAAACAACATGCAGCACAGCACACACATAGGCAGTATCTGACCAGTGTATTTCAATCAAGCACGTCGACGACGCCGCCGCCGCCGCCGCCACCGTCAGTCCAGTCCAGCACGTCGTTAACGACCGACACGAGACACGCGCTGCAGTATGCTGGGATGAAGTTTGCTAGCGCGAGGAGCACAGTTTCGAGCGTAATCATTGGCGCCCCGCAGTTCAAATTTTTTGTTATTTTTTGCCAAATTGTATTTTCTCTTGACGAAAGTTGGCGAGTTGACAGTGATGAGTCTGACAGTTTTTATGAGATGCATGGGTGTGTTGGTGGTCAGAAGGTCTTGCGCGGGGTAGAGATTGTTGTTGACAGGCCATTTTGAAATTCCTGCCAGGCAACGGGACTCGCGTGCCGGCCAAGAACACAATCGATATTTGCCAAATTATCATTTAAACCTTTGCTACTGCCCTAACAATTAATAAGCACAAGCGCAAACGAACAATGCATAATTACCAAATAGATCGTCGCAGTTAAACAAAAAGCAAAGATCAAATTTATCCAATAAAAAATGCCCAAACAAAAAGCAATCCGATTTTATACCATTAGAAAACAAAGATGCTCTGTCTCATGAAACGCTGTAAACCATGACACATCTATTCGTACATTTACCATCATATCATTACATCAATCACTCTTCATCGGGATTAAGCACTTTAAGGACACGGCGAGAGTAGTCGTACTCGTCGCGCAGGCTGCCACGCGAGTAGTTGTCGTGGTACTGGACGTACATGGTGCCTGGATCGATCCGCTGGTCGACCTGGAACCGCTCGGTCGGCGGTGGCGGGGCTGAGTACGCGCCGCCGTAGCCGGCGGCCGCGACAGCTGTGGAATGGTGTTTTTCCGAGTCGAGTGTCGCGGCGCGCGGTCCGAGAGTGGATGTCGACCGGCGGCGGCGGTTGGAGGAGAAGCCGTACTTCGACAGCGGTGGGACGTTCATTGGTGGAGTGTGGGGCGCCTTGCCGGTCGCGTCGTGGTCTTCGTCGTTGCTTCGGCGCCGGCGGCGCCGGAGGAGAAAGACCAGCAGCAAGACGAGGAGTAAAGCGACGACGCCGACAGCGACAAAAGTGCCAGCGACCTTACCTCTGCTGTCCCAGAATGAGGAGGACGAGAGGTTGGCGGTCGAGTTAGCAATGCCAGTTGCTGACGAATCGGCGCTGGTGGTGGATGACGAAGGGGACGGTATGAAGGTTGCCGTCGAGACGGTCTGCGTAATGAGAAGAGTTTTTGTCGCGCCGGCGACGGTTGTGACAGACACGATTAGTGATAGCGTGGGGGTGTCTGTCGTCGAAGACGAGGCAGACATGGACGAGGAAGACTGTGATGACGATGTTGTTGAGGAGATTGAGGACGATAGTGATGATGACGTGGTGGAGGACTCCGTGGACGAGTCGGTCGTGCTGGATCGGGTAGAGGTACGGTCCGTGGTCGACGTCTCCGCCGGTTCGGATGTTGTCGGCGGTTCTGTGGAAGTTGACTCTTCGGACGATGACGCCGAGGTAGTATGTCTGGCGGAGGTTGACGATGGCGAAGAAGCGCCGGCGGTGCCGCTTGGCGGTGCGATCGAGATGTATCCATATAGACCCTTCTCGAGATTTCCGCACGGGTCAGAGGGATAGCCTGGACACGAATCAACCGAGCATAGCGACAATTCAGTGCTGTCTCCGGGCGCCTCATTCGAACACCAACATTGGAAGTCCTGAAGGATCGCGAGCGCGTATTCGGACTGGCAAGTGCTTAAGCAGGCGCCGTAGGACTGCCATGTGTTGTAGACCGGATTGAAGCCGGACCCTGTGTTTTGCGACGAGCAGTACGTGAACAGATTGTTGTCGTCTGCGAGCGCGGGCCGGACGAGCAAGAGAAGGCTGACGAGGCCGGGCCAGCAAAGCAGCGGCCGCGAAGTCCGACGCATGACGATAGATATGTTCCGCACTCGCGCAATTCGGGGACCAGAGCCGGAGAGGAGTCGCAGACACAGAGAAGAAGCGGTTTGAATCCCAGCGGCCAGTGAATAGTAGCAACAATATTGATGCTCCGACGGGGTTTTGTTTGCCGCCGCGACTAGTCGCGTGGGAAACGTGAGTTGGGTGTGAGCACGGTGTGACTCGATTCTAGGAACTCCCGGCGATCGTCGACCCGCTGTCAAATGCGCCAATAATATAAGTGAACGGGTCTGCATTTGCCGTGGACGTGACGCGTGTTCTGCGCACTATTTGTATTGGGCTGCTACCGTGGCAACGCATGCCAATTCCCTGGCTGCCAACTACTCGTCAGATATCTCGGACTGGCAGGCTTAATTGATTCATAGACGCGCTGTTCCTGTCCTGTTTGGCCACGTGGCGCGCGTGCTTCGCGATGCCTGAGTTTATTTTCATTTAGTTAATATGGGCGGCGGCGATGGTTAACTGTTCGCTGTGGAACTAATTAACATAATCGAGCACGAGCGAGCAATAACAACACAATGGCGAGTCGGTGAAATATTATTCTCTTGGTTGATAGAATGCTTTTAAAAGTGGACATGCATGTCATCCACACCAGGCTGCTGACTGGCGTAGCAATGGACCACGCCAAAATACCCACAACCATCAGTATCATCAGCAGGCAGAGGATAGATAAATGCGATGCACATTCGTGCGTATTCTAGGAAATACTTCATGTTTAAGCCAGAAATTGTCCATAAACTTGAAAAAATCAGCCCCCCCAGCAATTGCGAAGATGCTGCAAAGTGACTATTATTTGCCCCGGATTGCTCGTTGACCGCTACCCCAAACTGGTGTCTCGCCGGGCTCACGTCCTATAATTGGGCTGATCCCCAACAGTCCAGCCGGGTTCGCGCCAGTTTATGTTGACAGACCGCACCTGCCCGAAATAAAACCAACTTCTGCTATTTCGGAATTTAGATATAGCCAATTAACATATAGGTGTAGTACAGTCAAATTAGATAATAGACCAACGGGCATACTGGCCGGCTAGATATCGAGCCAAGTAATGGACGTCCGAGTTAGGGTAGCATGCGGCGCGGGTCGGACCGGGCTGGAGAATTATCACCAAACGTCCATCCTGGTGCAACATAGTCTACGCGTTGCTGCCAGAAATTATCTTGCAGCATCATATAAAAAATAAATATCTGGTATGAATAGTAACTGTACTTGATAGAAATGTAGAATAACATCGCAGATCTATGGCCACAATGGCGCGCGAGTTCGTATAACAAACCATCGTCCTGTCCAATGCACAAGGACTAATCTCCAAAATTCAGCGTTTGGTTTAACTTAGACAGATTATGGGCCGCAGCGCCCCGCGCGCGGCCGGTCGTCTATGTCTAATCCAATTTCAACAGGAACCAAATGATTATATAAACAAACGCCGAATTACACGCTAGCAGGCTTCGGCCTGACAAGCGTCTCCGAAACCGTCTTCATTGTCGTCCAAAACACCTTGCGCGGCCGCCGGTTCGCAAGCTCGGTCTCGTGGTCGTACAGGTACTTGATGCCCGTGAACACGACCTTGGCGCCCAAAATACCAATCACGGACGCAGACTCGGGGCTCTCGCCACGCGCGCCGATGCCAGATTCCTGGTTCTGCTCGATGAACTGCATGCATTTGACGGCAAGCCGGGTTGCGCGCAACCGGTCCATGGGTGACGGGATGCCGCCCTGTTGGACGTGGCCAGGGTTCGCCGTGCGGGCGTCAAACCGGTTCTTGGCCTCCTCGCGGATAATGTCGGCCACCAATTCTGTCGTGAAGATCTTTGACGCTTTCTCGTTCCTATCCAAATTAGCCACATTCATGTCAAACAGCAAGTGGGAATCTAACCTCAAAATAAGCTTGCCAGCCCTGTTCTGGCCCTGGTCCTGGGCATAGGACTCCCGGAGATGGGCGATGTCGTTCTCAAGAGTGCGCAGGCTGATGCCTTCTTCCGGCGTATACACCGCCAACGCGCCCACACACAAGCCCGCGTACGTGGCCACGTAGCCTGACTTTCCTCCCTGCACCTCGACGACGAAAACCCGGCGACGGGTAGCACTGGCCGATTGCTTGATGACGTCGCAATAGTCCACCAGCGCATTAAGGCAAGTGTCGCTGCCAAGCGAATATTCGGTTCCTGGAACGTTGTTCGAGATCGTAGCAGGCAGACAGACCATCGGAATCCGGAACGCGGGATAATTCACGCGTGCCTGCTCGAGCTGGTACAAAGACATAAACGCCTCGAATCCACCAACAATCATGAGCCCGTCGAACGCGTGTTTTTGGAAATAATACGCGATCATGCCGATGTCGACGTCCGGCAAATTGCGGTTCGTGCCGATTTCAGACCCGCCGCGGATGACCCAGTTGTCAACGTCGAGCCACTTGAGCTCGCGCACAGAGTCATGACGAGCGAGACCGGTGAAGCCGTTGTGGATCGCGTACGGAGTGTGGCCCTTCGACAGACAATAGCATGCAGCCGCGCGGGTCGCCGCGTTCATGCCACCGGCAGGCGCACCGATGTTGATGATTGCGATCTTCAGGCGCTTATCTTCCGGGACCTTGAGCGATTCGTCATCGATGATGGTCGTCGCCTGGAACGCCCGGTAGTATTCCTCAAACTCGGTGTCGCGAAGCGCCATGGCTTGACCAAAGTCCTTGTTCTTGATTGCCGTCGCCACGCTCTTAGTGAGCGCGACAGACTCGACGAGCGGCTTGCGACAGATCTTGTTCTCTGTAATGCCGATCATCGGCGACGGCGTTTCCGGAGTAGACTCGAGAACGGCGTCGACGGCGTCAAACCCTTGCAGGGTCGAGAGCATGCGGTCATAAGCAACGGCGGATCCACCGCGCTGGACGTGACCGAGGGTCGTGATACGCGTGTCGAGCCCGAGCTTGTCAACAAGCAGCGTCTTTACGTCCTCGGCCGTGACAGGATTCAATTGGTCGTCGATCGCGCCTTCGGCTACAATGACAATCGTTTTTCTCTTGCCCTTCTTGCGATGCTGCTTCCGTTAGCTGAGACTCGACGTAGTGCAATATTTGTTCGAATACATACAGCATTAACGATGGCGCACATTTCGTCGCCCCATTTCTCGGCGTTTGGTGGCTGTTCGGGAATGAAGACGTAGTCTGCACCAGTCGCGATACCGGCCATGAGTGCAAGCCATCCGCAGTGTCGGCCCATGACCTCGACAACGAAGGCCCGGGAATGAGAGAGTGCGGTGGCATCGATAAAGTCGACCGACTGACAGATTCGTGATAACGAAGAAAACGCACCGATCGTCGCATCGGTCGACGCCATGTCGTTGTCGATCGAGCCCACCAGTCCGACAATCGTGAGGTGCTCGTAACCTTGGATCTGCTCTTCCGTGAGCTCGCCACTCGACACAAGCTCGGCCAGCAAGCCCTGCCACTCGGAGCGAAAGAGGTCGGCACCTGTCAGGGAGCCATCACCGCCGCAGACAATAAGCGCGTCCATGCCGTGGACGATCATATTCTTGGCGGCCTTGAGTCTGCCCGCGCGCTGGCGGAAGGCGGCGCTGCGGGCAGTTCCAATCAGCGTTCCACCTTCGGACAACCATCCACGGACGTCTTCCCACTGCATCTGCTTTATCATGCTGCCGCCTTGCACGAGACCTTCATACCCTTCGTAGATGGCATAGGCGTCGCAGCCCTTTGTGATAGCACCCCGCACGACAGCTCTCACAGCGCCGTTCATTCCGGGTGCGTCGCCCCCGGAAGTTATAATACCAATTCTTTTCTTCCTCCCGACAGCAGGCGTCGATTGCGCGGACAGCGCGGGGCTAGCATCCTCGGCTGCGGTAGTGAGGTCGGCACTCGAGACCGTAATTGCAGGCAGCGTGGTCGATGGTGGCGACTGGGTAGTGAACGGGTTCTTCTTCGAGGTGAAGCCGAGGAGAGTGCCAAGCGGATCATGAGCATAGACTTCGACGAGCGCGGTTTCGGACGGAAGTGCCTGGTAGAGGATGTTGTTCTTGTGAAGCATCTGGACGACAGAGTCGATGTAGGGAGTGTAGAGGACGAGCGCAGGGTTCTGGCCACGCCAGTCGCGTGCCTTTTGCTCGCCCGTGAGCTGTGGAGCAAGATCCGCACCTGGCACGTACCGCAACTTGATCGTGACCCGCTCGCCCTCGGACTCACTTCCGGCAGAGTGCAGCCAGGATTCGCGGACAGAGTCGAAGCAGTGGTCGTCGCGAGAAACAGCGGACTGGGCACCGCGCTCGTAGACGAGCAACTCCTTGAAGCCGAGGTCGAGGTAGAAGTTGAGAGTCTTGGTGAAGGTTTGCTCGTCGTTGGCCAACAGCGACTGGTAAGACACGCCGTGCACGAGCGAAAGCGTGTCAATCGACGCGATCTTGTCGGCGGACGACTGGAGCCCATTGTTTAACGGAATAATGTACGGAGACGACTCCATTGTTGATGTGGAAATCAACAGGAGAAGTCGATGATCTGCTGTTCTGTTCGAGAGGACTCAACCGGAGAAAAACGAGGCGCTTTAGTGGGTTGTTGGCCAGGCAGCACTTTTCTGTCTGTGCTTCTGCCAAAAAACCCCAATCTGCTAGTCGCGCTAGCCGCAGTCAGCAATATTGCTTTATATGGACTAGCGCGCTCCAGAGATGGCAGCCACCGGTGCGGCGCGCTCCGATTCATCGCAAATCATCAAGAAAAGTACATCGCATGGCTCAACTGCACACATGCCTTCTCAGGTGGTGGTAATGCGTGACTATAACCGTCGGAAGCGCACAATTGATAAGCTATTCGTATTTACACTATATTACATTGAGGGATCACTCTCTTCATCAGCCTCTGCCGCTGCCGCCGCCGCGGCAGCGGCAGCCGATGCAACAAGATTGTCCAACATCTCCCTGCCATACAACTTCTCAATCTCACCTCTAGGAACGTACTTCCCCAGATCTAGTGGCGAAAAGTCTGTTTTTAGCTCCCGACTCTTCTTCGTCTTCGGCGTAGGTGCTACCCTCATTAGTATTCCGCTCATGTCTAATATAAGCCGTCCTCAGCCTACCTTTCTCATTCTCCTGCAGATAAAACCGCCGTAGCAACATAATGGCCTCTTCCCGATAAAAACCCGGATAGGCTGGAAACGGTCTCTCAACGCCCGGGCTAACTCGTGGTTAGTCACCGCTTTTACTTCAATACCCATGCAAGTTGACCGCATACTCTGAATTCACTCGCAGAACGCTTCCGCACCCGCCAAACCGGTCGTTCGCGCACCCAAAGTACACTGCCCTGATCTTCAACTGCCGCAGCGCAGAAGCACACATCACACATGGCTCGACCGTGACATACAAATCTGTTTCTTCAAATATACTGGCCGGATGTGTCTGCAGTATGGTTTCTATCCCCAAAAACTCTGCGTGCCTCGTTCCCTTGGCGCGGTCAGTAGGCATTTCACTCGCCGACGACGGATTGAACGTACACATAGAGATCGATTTGTATCGTTCATCCCCTCTGCTATTATTTTCCCATCGTGCACGTATACACACCCCACTGGAACTTCGTCGGACTCGAATGCCAAATTCGCCTGCCCAGTCTTAGTATTCACTTTGAGAATGAAATTGGGCACTGACC
This sequence comes from Lipomyces orientalis, assembly GCA_030568275.1. Lineage (NCBI taxonomy): Eukaryota > Fungi > Ascomycota > Lipomycetes > Lipomycetales > Lipomycetaceae > Lipomyces > Lipomyces orientalis. The sequence goes on along the minus strand of JAJLTP010000046.1, from coordinate 42,959 downwards.
ATTCGCAACGCGCTCTTCATATACTCGTGGTGTATCGTTCCCATCTTATACCCGAATAGAGCAGACTTGTTAACAAAATCTGTTTGTTTATTCGTGCAAGCTTGCGCTGGAATTAATGAAATTCGCCGCAAAAAGTGTCAGATCAGCCATAATCTCGTCGAGCTAAAATTGGGCGTTGCAAGGGTCTCGTACTCATGAATGACCCCTGAAGAAATTAACGTGCCTGTCCTCAAAGCACAATCCTGATTGACCTTCACATCTCAACTACAATGTCAGTGTCCCAGCATGCGGAAATATTACTCAAAGAGGCAAGAATATGCTTATCCAACATCTCATCTCTAAATCACCGTCTGAACGCGCTCATCTCGGTGCGGTCACCGGAATCAGTGTTGACTCGAGTGTCTGACGTCGTCGCATCCTCAGAACCAAAGACGGGCATTGCCGGCAAGTTGTTCGCGTTTAAGGATAATTTTTGCACTGTCGATCAGCCTACGACATGTGCTTCGCAGATGCTGCAGGGTGTGTATATCGTGGAGGGAATGGGCCGGTTCGAAGAGACTAACGAGTTAGGCTATGTGAGTCCGTTCGAAGCGACAGTTATAACGCGGTTGCATAATCATGCCCACGCAATAGACGTTGGGCGAGCAAATATGGATGAATTTGCAATGGGGTGAGCTTTGGCTGGCCTGCGTCGTCTTCGCATAATCTAACATTTTACGCAGGACCGACAACATTTTTACCGTATACGGACCAACGCTAAACCCGCTTTACTCCTCGCCCCACTCTGCAGGCGGTTCTTCCGGCGGCAGCGCTGTGGCAGTCGCAGCAGGTATGTGCCACTTTGCACTCGGCAGTGACACCGGTGGCTCAGTCCGTCTGCCCGCAGCATATTGCGGTGTGGTGGGATTCAAGCCTTCGTACGGCCTCGTATCGCGGCATGGCGTGATCGCGTTCGCCCAGAGTCTAGACACGGTCGGTATCTTCGCGAAGGATGTGCCGACTGTGCGGGAGGTATTGAGCGTGATTTCAGCTCATGATCCGCTTGATCCGACAAGTATTTCAACTACGTTACGACAACAACTAAAAGACGCCACGGCTCGACGCCGGGAGTCGGGCAATGGGAAGTACAGAATTGGCATACCACTAGAATTCATTGTCGACAGCTGTTCCCCGGAAATTACCAATGCATGGTCCGCCGTCCTGAAGAAACTCCAAGCCCAAGGCCACGAGTTGTATTCCGTCTCACTGCCGACCATCAAGAGCGCGTTGCCGACCTATTACATTATCAGCCCGTCTGAAGCCGCGTCGAATTTGTCAAGGTACGATGGTGTTAGATACGGTTACCGTGCGATTGTCGACAGGGAGGCAAATGGGGTTTTGTATGGCGTAACCCGCAGTGAGGGATTCGGATCCGAGGTCCGACGACGAATTTTGCTGGGAAACTATAATCTTTCGTCCGGGTATGTTGTAGCCGTCTTTATTCTCATGGTCTCCTCGCTGACGGATTTAGGGCCTTTCACAATCACTACCTTCAGGCGCAAAAAGTTCGTCGGAAAATGCAGCTAGATTTCGATAGAGTGTTTGTCGTCGACCATCCGCTCGAAGAACCGATCGACCGGGACGATGACCGGCCGAACGTCGACTTCCTCGTGACGCCGTGCTCGACAGGCACGGCGCCACTGCTGTCTGACGTCTTATCGCAGAAGTCACCGCTCGATGCATACATCAACGACGTGCTGACAGTGCCCGCCAGTCTCGCCGGAATACCTGCTATCAGCGTGCCTTGGCATACGGACCATGGAGACGTCGTTGGTATTCAAGTCATGGGGCAATATGGTGACGATGATAGAGTATTAGACTTTTCCGAAATCATCATGGGATTATAGACTGCAATAGACTGTGTAGGAATTGTATGGATACGTGATTACTTATGAACAAGTACCTGCTTTCGTCCTCTTGCGCCGTTAATGTACGTCGCGACAGCATGCTTAAATACGTCCAATCTTTCCTCATCAAGCATATCGGCCGTCCAAACCGCTTCGTCAACAGGCACATCCTTCAACTCGCCCGCCTTTAACAATCCAAAAATCTCATTCACAATCGCTTCCTTCTCAGCCGGATGCGAGTCCGACCATCGCGTCAACCAGTACCCATGCAAATGAATATCTTTAAAAATGAACAAACTAACCGGCACCGTGACGGGTTTGCGCGCCATGCCGCCGTACGTGACCAAGTGAGCGCCGATGCTTAGCTGGCGAGCGATGTTCGTTGTCGATTCGCCGCCCGTGCAGTTCAGTCCCAGTTTAATCTCTCGATCGCCGATCCACTCTTTGATCGTGTTCCGAAACCCTTTATCCTTAATTTCGTCCTCGGTCACGACCTTCGTGGCGCCGAGGCTCTCGAGATCACGCTTCATCTCGTCGATGTCGTCACGGTCGCGGACGACATTAATGCTCTTCAACCCCCACAACCGACCCAACTGGATCGCGGCCCGTCCGACTCCTGAATTCGCAGCAGTCTGAATGAACCAGTCGCCATCTTTCATCTCGACAAATTCGTTCAACATCCTGTACGCTGTCGTCGGATTCACGCTCGCGGTCGCAGCTTGCACAGCCGTGATCTCGGCACTCGAGAACGGGATTTTCGTCAGGTCAGACACTTTTGCGATCGCGTGCGTGCGCCAGGTGCCGAAGAGCGTGTGCCGCATGATCGCGCGGTCGCCAGGCTTGAACTGCGTAACCGACTTGCCGACATCTAGAATTTCTACCGCGCCTTCATTACCGCCTATAGCGACAGGCGTTTTGGATGCGACAGCGTCGGTGAGAAATGGAGGCTTGGTGGGGTAGACGCCTTCGACTTGGTTGATGTCTGCGGGATTAATTGGCGACGCGAGGAATTTTACGAGGATGGTGTCGTCGGTAAGATCCGGTAAAGGGAATGTATGAAGTCTACGTCGTCAGCCCAAACGCGAGGCGGCACAGACCTATAGCAAAATGGTCGAGAACAACATACTTGAGAACGTCTAGTGGTTTGCCGTTGGTTTCGAAAACGATTGCTTTCGCCTCAGCCGAGAATTCACGTCGGATGCTTATCGGACCTCGGAGTGACGGGTGATTCGCTCTCAGGGCTCGAGCGTATAGTTGCGCAGTCGCGGAAGTGAAAGCCCTGTGCAGAACCATTTTAGATTTGTAACTGGTCCCCAGTATTTGGTACCTATATCTATATGCCATGTGGTGGTGGTGGAGCGTTCATCCGACCGATGCGGGTCTGGGGATGGTGCGGCTCAATGTGTTTCCACCGTTATCTCGACATCTAGTAGTGACTTCGGCAGCAACGCCCACCTATTAGACGAACTAGCCGGATGATTGAATCTCGGGATCCGGAGTCTGTTGGTAAGTCTACGACCGACAGGTCGTGGGCAATATTTGCTGTCGCTAACGCACTTGGAAGTAGCCGATCTGACTCGGCAAGGCGTAGAATCAGCCTACGCCCTGATTAAATCCAAGATTAAAAGGACACCAGTCTTAACAAATGAATCGATTTCAACAATTGCAACCGGCTCGGACGGAATCCAGACCACGTTGTTTTTCAAATACGAGAATTTCCAAAAAGGCGGTTCATTCAAGATTCGGGTACGCGCCTAGTCGATTACGTATTTTCGAACGTGTTCTATTGACCACGGCAGGGAGCTACGTATGCTTTAGAAATGTTGAGGGCCGCAGACTTAGAAGATGGAGTGATCACTCATTCGTCGGGGAATTACGGCCAAGCACTCGCAATAGCCGCCAAAGCCAAGGGCACAAAAGCATATATTGTAATGGTACAGTAATTTCCCAGGCTCGACTTTCAGGCTGCTGTACTCACTCCTCTAGCCGTCAAACTCCGCGCGGCCAAAGATCGAAGCCACCAAATCCTACGGAGCCAACGTGCACTTCTCGGGTCCCAGTGCACCCGAACGGGAATATGTGACCGAGACAATCCGCAAGACAACAAATGCGCGTCTCATACCGCCGTACGATCACCAGCATATTATATTAGGCCAGGGCACGGTGATGCTGGAGCTCATGTGCCAGACGCAGGTCGAATATGGACAAAAGCTGGACGCGGTCATTGTTCCTGTCGGCGGCGGAGGATTACTGGCTGGATGTGCGCTTGCGGCACAGGGAACCGGCGTCAGGGTATTCGCAGCTGAGCCGGCGCTAGCTGATGATTGTTTCCGGGGCTTCGAGGCAGGCAGGCGGGTTCCAACCGTGACCACGACGACCGTAGCCGACGGACTACGCACACCGGTTGGCATTATAAATTTTCCTATTATTCAAAAATACGTAGAGAAGGTCTTCACAGTGTCGGAAGAAGAAATACTGGCGGCCATGAGATTAGTCTGGGAACGAATGAAAGTCGTAGTCGAGCCGTCCGGCGCGGTACCGTTAGCTGTTGCCCTGTCGGACAGGTGGAAGGTTGAAGGTGTTAAAGGCAAAGTCGGCATTATTTTCTCTGGCGGAAATGTCGACCTGGACAAAGTTGCAGAATTGCTAAAGAAGTCGTAAATATAGATGGCACAAAATAAATTAACAGACTTGTACGGCGCATGATCCCGAAGGATGCAATATGATGTCAATGAATACGAGAGCATCCATAACTACCCAAAGCTTCGGCCTAAAAAAAGTATTATGATGTGGTCGCTGCTTCAAGTGTAAGATATTGTACAATCGTTTATGCGCAAAGAGGCATAATTTATTGAAGAATCATGGGAGGAAGTATATTGCTATTTCAATGTGGGACGACAGTTTATTCTAACCGGTGCTCATTGCTCTTGGAACTGGAGTCACTGTTTTAACTGACCCAGTGAAGTTCGGATCATGGCGACCTGTAATGGCTTCAAGTCCTCGTAGCAGCACGGTCGATCTGAGCCACTATTCACTTAGTAGACTGATGATACAATGGCATCGATAGATGACAGCATGTCGTAAAGACATTTGCACAAGTTGCTATCGGCATCATTGTCGCCAGTAATCACGACGGTAAAAACCGCGGTACTCGGGATTTAATGTTTGCCGAGGTCCATTTTGAGTTATGGCTTGGCCTTGTTCAATCAACCTTATAAACGCCGCAAGATCGTCATCGTCAAACCTACTTCTAATGCAAGTCCAATCCATATCTATCAGTAATCCCTCTTTCCACGCCTGATAGCACACAGTATCAACAAGCGATCAGTATGCCATTTTCGCTTTCGTCAATCCCGTACTTCACGTCTTCTCCCGTCGCGCTAGTTACCGGCGGTACGAGCGGCATCGGCAAGGTCGCCGTTCGGGAGCTCGCCCGTCATGGGTTCCGAGTCTACGTCACGGCACGAAATCCGGACAAGGCGGCCAAGTTGATGGACGAACTGTCTGTTCTCACCGACGGCGACAGTGCCGAGCCTGTGAAATGCGACGTTCGGATCTTGCAATGCGATCTCATGGATCTTAAATCTGTCGTTACGGTCGCAGAAGAATTCATGGCCAAGGAATCAACGCTGGAGTGCGTCGTTTTTTTGCTTCCCCATTCCTTGTTCTTAGAACTGACAATATGAAGCCTCCTACTTAACAACGCAGGTAGTATGTACTCGTCGTACACGGAATCCGGCGACGGCTACGAAACGACACTCCAAGTGAACTATTTCGCCCCTTATCTCCTTACCCGTCTCCTCGTTCCCGCCCTCCTCGCCGCCACCGCACCCCGAGTCGTCAACGTTTCTTCGCTCGTGCACGGAATAGCATCTTCATTCAACTTTGCCGATCCAAACATCAAAAAGGGAGTCGACATGTTCAACAAAGGCATGCGATACGCACAGTCTAAGCTCGCAGTGATCCTATTCACGAAACAGTTCGCCAAACTGTATCCGAAGATCTTGTGTCTAGCTGTACATCCGGGTGTGATCACAGACACGTCGCTGTATGAGAGCTTGAAATCTAGTAAGGAGTTACTCGGTCTCGTCAAGTTCGGTGGGTGGGCGATGTCAAAAATCACGCCCATCGCTGGCGGCGTCTCGGTCGAGGCCGGCGCGCTCACGAGCTTGTATTGTGCAGTCGACAGGGGCCTTAGTGCCGAGAAAGATAATGGAGAGTACTTTGTTCCGATTGCCAAACGATCCAAGCCCAGCTCGAAGGCAAGGGACCCGGTGCTTGCGGAAAAGCTGTGGATTTGGACTGAGGAGCAGCTTGCTGCAAAGGGATATTTGTAACGTCGCGGTAGGTTTTTTTTTTTTTTGCATTCCAGTTCTTTGTTCTGTATGGGCTTGTCGATGGGTGTTCGACATTAATATAATGGGTCTCAAAGTTATTAAATCACAACTCTTGCTATTTTCTGAACTATAGATTGTAACTATATAACTTTTCTCCTCTTCCGCAACCGTCTCACCCGAAATGATAACATACTAATGTAGCATAAAGAAAGTAACATTGAAAGAGGGATATAACTGGATAAATGTGTATATAAGATGGAGGATAGGGACAGAAGGAGAGACGGAAAACAAACGAAACAAGGAATAATACATTGTACAAAATACATTCAAGCCAACGCAATAACGGAACAAAGAGCAACACTGATACAAGGACTAACAGCTACCCAATAAAATTATACACAACGAATTAATGGAATTATGCAGAATTGCATCACGCGGTAGCCTCAACGGCAGGAGCAGCAGGCTCGACGACATCGGTCGACTCCTCCCCAGCCTCCTCACTATCAGCCTCGCCATTCTCCTCTTTCTTGGCCTTCTCGATTTGAGAATCAATGGCGACTCTGACCGAGATCGCTCTGCCATCAAACTCCTGTCCATTGAGGTCCGCAATAGCCTTCTTCTGGGTCTCCTCGTCCGCGAATCGGACGAAGCCAAATCCTAGCGCCCGTGGAGGGCGTGGCGTGACGCCTCTTTCAGCCAATCTGGCAAGGACGAATGCAGGAGTACGCTTGAGAGCAACGTGAGCCCATTCAGGATTATAATCTGCAAAGTAGCCCTTCAGCTTCTCGGTGGTGCAGGAATAGCTTAAGTTGGCAACGAAGACCGTCGTCGTCGATGGAACTCCTTCCTTTGGCGGGCCACGCTTGTGGGCAGGTCGGCGGCGCTGTGGTCGCTTTCCTGTAGAGTTCGCCGGCGGGGCGTTCTCGTCATTCGACACCGGCGTCGAATCAGCAGCTTGTTCTGGACTCTCAACAGCAACCTTAGTTTCAACAGCCGGAGCGTCTGCCTTCGGTGCCTCTTCAGCAGCCGTGTCGACCTCACCGTGGCCCTCGGCGGCAGGTTCGTTCGACTTGGGACTTCGGCGTCGCTGTTTTCATTAGTCAAAGTTAGCACAATTAAAATCGTCTAAATACACTTACAGCAACACCAGCGCGGCCACCACGTCCTCTTCTGAATCCACCGCGCGCAATTCGTCGCGATTCTCGCCTCTCAGAGGGAGGCTTCGCGAGTTGAATGAAAACAGCCCGATCGGCCATGGACTTTCCATTCAACTCGTCAATGACTTTTGCAGCATCTTCAGAAGACTTGAAATCAACGAAAGCATAACCGGTGTTGCGGCTGGCAATGAAGCGGTGTGGTGGGACGGTGACATACTCACTAGACATCGAGATCATTAGCAAAAGACTCTGGTCCCTTTCTCATGCGGTCATACAGATCGTAGGGCCCGAGGAATTCCTTGATCTCAGTCTCCGTAGCCGAGAATGGCAAGTTTCCGATATAGATTCGTCGTTTTTCTTTTATCTGAATCGGATCCTCCTTCGGCACCGCGGCCTCTCCTCTGGTCTCGGACTCCTCCACGGGCAGGTCATCATCGACAGGGGCGTCAGCGACAGTTGTCGTTTCTAGCTGGGCAGTGGTCTCCTCAATGGGAACAGTTGTAGTGTCGGTAGCCATTTGGAGCTCTCTTAAAACTTAATCGACCAGATGAGACTGATGGACGCCTCTGCGAATGGAGATCTGATACGTCTGCGAGCAAGCGGGACTACGACCACACAGAAACAAAAAAGTCAGTAAACAATGATCTGTCATAATTGAAGTACGCACTGCACATCGACAACAATGGATCACTGGCTGAAAATGCGATGGCGTGAGGCCTGATCCCGTGGAAATAATGTCTGGATTCGTAATACCAAAGGCCTCCTATGAAACACGGTCAAAGGAGAAACCATCGCGTTTCGAACCGGCATCCAGTCATCGATACTTGGGCTAATATCAGATCGCAGAACGTACCTGGCGTAAACTGAAGTAGAAGTTGTGTCCGGGAGCTGCGAATGGACGACCAGTGGCTGTGATGATTGTGTGTGTATTGGCAAAAGAAGGGACAGGCGAGCCGGTTCTGTGGTGATTGAGCGCGAGAACAAGCGCGACGCGAGCGTCATACAAATTCCAATCACCGTAGATCGCAGCACTGCGCACTCATCAGCATGGTGCAATGGTGACACCTTTGTCACTCTAAAAATTCAGCTGAAGCAGTTTCCCGCTGTTTACATCAGTGCCGACATACTCTCTGCGCCATTGAAGACGACAGTTTATAAGCCGTCATATTCCTAAATGTCGTTCCGAGGTGGCCGTGGCGGCCGATTGTCTCGCGATTCGGGTCGACCGACGCTATTTGGCACCGACATCAAACCTGAATTCACTCCTTCAGAATTATATCCGGTATGCACTATGTTTTGGTCTGACACTGACGTAGACGTAATCTTACGTGTTAGTGTAGGAGTTTGATCTGCCGATACAGGCCAACTTGGCCGATTTTGAGAAGCGATCCGTCCACCAGTTCCTGCAGTACCAACAAGACGTCCGAGATTCCGCATTCTACGTGACTGACAAAAAGAGAGGAGTTGTCGAATATGAAGGTGGCGTAAATGATGGTAAGAATTGTCTTTGTCGTCTGCTTTTATATCATTCATTCTCTGACCTTTTAGGAATCAAACGGTACTCGGACCGATATCTAACGAAAAGAAAGGTCGGCAAATCCGTCACAGATCACCCATACAGTATGTGCACCGTTAATTTGCTGCCAATGAGCTGAAGAGGTTAACCTCGTTCTAGTCATTGAATTTTTCCCACAAGAACTTTACTCGGCTCTGGGTGTGAAGCCATCAAATATCACAACGAAACCCAAACGACGGAGGCTTGATCTGGCTCAATTCCGCGATTCTCTAGAACAGGAAGAAGGGGAAGGAGAGGCTGAAGAGGCTGAGGCTGACGGTGTGAGTGGTGCTACTAGGCTAGATGCTGGCGCAGAGGACGACGAAGACGAGAACCAACCCAATGAGGACGAAGACGAAGACGAGGAAGAGGAGGAAGATGAGTTTGAAGAAGATGAAGAAGGTGATTATAACGCTGAAAGGTACTTTGACGATGGTGAAGATGACTACGACGATGGTGGTGGCGAGGATGAGGCGGCATACTAGTTAGTTTAGGTTTTTTTGCATTTTCGGGCGCTCTATGGTTGCAAAAAACGGTCATTGTTGTTCACGGACTTGCTGATATGGATTCACTCACTATGACTATGATACATACTATAGTACAATTCAATATTTACAGTCTAATTATAGTGATTTTGCCAGATCGATGTGGCTCTGTCTTTTGACGCCCGCTCATATCGATCAAACGCCATCAAAAACGATCCTCGCCCCTGCGTCATGGCTCGCAAATACTTCAAGTATCCTACCATTTCATTCAGTGGAACTTTAGCTCTGATGAGTCTCTTGTGGAGGTCACGCCTGATATTGTGTTTGCTGAGATGCAGAGTATGATCCGGTGGCGAGTACACCTGATCAGGATCGATGTAGTCGCCGTGATCCTTTGGTGAATCTCGCCTAGTCTCGTCCTCGAGAGCATACACACGACCGGAGCGAGCAGAGGATATGTCCGACATGACGCTTCCGATATCTTCTTCATCCACAATAACAGTCACGTCCATGACAGGCTCCATCAGGACTTTTGATTCTAAAGGAATTGACTCTAAAAATTTCGATATCGCAAATCTGGCAGCAGGGGTCACGGGAGTAACCGAATCCTGTTCCAATGGTAGCTCGATGCGTTTAACAATGACTAGGATGGAATGCATAGGCAAGCCGAACCGTTTGCCATGGAGCAACCCAGCCGTGACACCAACTCGTAGGGCTGCATTGACATCCTCCTGAGAAACTTTCGGATGAGCAAAATCGTAGTTCTCACCAAACGTAAGAAAATTATTGTCTCCAAGAGGCACAGAGTCTTCTAAGCGTTTCGTCAATTTATCGTCTAAATCTTCCGGGATAGGCTGGAGAACGAGAGCAACATGGGAGGATGTCTCGGCACCCTTGTTGACACTCTTGTACGTGTACGACACAGGGGTGTCGGTGTCCTGTGCAAAATTGTTCTCGATCGACTCTCTGTATGAAATCTGGATCTTGCCGACGTGGGCTTTGACTTTCATGTCTCTGACCAGTCTGTCACTCGCAATCTCGAGATGGAGTTCCCCCATGCCGCTTAAATGTGTTTGTCCGGTCTCCTCGTCAACGCTAACCTGCAAGCTAGGGTCCTCACGTAATAACGCCTGAAGCGCAAGTTCCATCGGGCGAGTATCCGAAACCGTCTTCGGTTCAACTGATGCAAAAAAGACAGGCGATGGCACTCTGATCGGATTGAGCTGCATTAGCATCATCTCCCTATTGAGCTTCTTCTTGTTGCCTGGCTTTTGATAATCGAATATAATTGTATCCCCAGTGCGGATGTCCTTTGTTCCAGATATAACACCAATGTGGCCTTCATTAATGGCTTCAATATCAACAGAGGCGTCGGCGTACATTCTCGAAAGCTTGAGCGCTTTTTCTTCTGTGCCATTGGACGTATTATATATTTTGGCCAGACGGCGTAGCGTGCCGGAGTACACGCGGATGAAAACCAGAATTTTCCCGCTGTGATTGTCGTGCACGACTTTAAACGCAAGCGCGTAGCCAATATCCGTTTCCGCAATGGGTAATGTCTTCTTTCCAGCCCTAAGAATCGCGGGTGGACGTTCGACAGGCGATGGAAGGTAATCGACTACCGCATCGAGTAATGGTTGAACACCAATGTTTCGGAAACTGGCTCCACATAGAACTGGTACGACAAGATTCTGAAGTGTACACTTTCTTAAAGCAGCTTTGATGTCATGCGACGAAATCGCTAAATGGTCGTCTTCGACTTCCAGGAACTTCTCGACCATGTCGTCATCAAGCTCGGCCAACGTCTCAACAACAGCAACACGGGCTTTCATTGCCTCTTCAAGATTCTCGCCTTCGAGGTCGCGAACAATAAATTGCTGTCCGTCAGTACCAGGAACCCACTCAATCGACTTCATCTCAAGAACATCAATGACCCCGCAAAATTTAGCGGATGTCATGCCGTCCTCCATCACTTTCTTGAACAAAGGCATGTTTATGATGCAAGTTCGAACTGATAATTTTCCGACGATTTCACGGACCGTCCGACCAAAACCGGCCCCCTCTCGATCCATCTTGTTGACGAATACTATTCTCGGAATTTTCATTTCTTGAGCCTGCTGCCAGACTTTCTCCGTCTGTGCTTCCACGCCCTCAACACCGTCCAGTACTGTTACGGCGCCATCCAACACCCGAATTGACCGAATCACTTCAAACGTAAAATCGGCGTGACCCGGAGTGTCAATTAAATTTATCCGGTGTGCATTCCAGTCAAACGAGATAGCCGCAGAAGTAATCGTAATGCCGCGATCCCGCTCAGCAGGGAGATAATCCATGACGGTGTCGCCTTCGTCAACATCTGCAAGTCGGTTAGTAACAGTCAGTGAAACTCAGTTCACCTAACAATAGCACGTACTTCCAATCCTCTTGATATATCCACTGTAGTACAACATTCGCTCCGTTGTGGTCGTCTTTCCGGCATCAATATGAGCTATGATACCGATATTTCGGACACGACGAATATCAGTCTCCGGCGATGGGTCCTCGTTCAGCTGCCTCTGCGCAACGGCATAGGCTCGTCGAAATAACAGCTTATGCCTCAGCGATGTTAGACCACCCAAATACGACTGGTAGAGAGCCATTTTGCTGCGTGGCACCTCACGCACATGGCTTATGTGTAGCCAAGGCAGTCTCATATTCGGTGGTAGTAGTCGTGTCGACTGTTCACGAGCTCACCGTCAATTCAATTGCCGCCGGTTGAAATTAATCGTCGCTATTGAGCGCAACATTTAAATCTCACGACTCGCCATAGATTTAATGATCTTTCATGAATCTTGCCAATGGACGTTCAAATGTTCGAAAGTTCGGGAAAGTTGTTTGTCACGTGATTGCCCGGGAGAACGATAGTCCCAGGACTGCATCAATGGAGCGACGATATTACCATGAACGGATGTTTGAAAGCCAGTTTATTTTACAAGCTATTTGCGATGCATGTTCTGGCGAAAAACAAAGGAGCGAACGGAAAACTAAAGTACCATAGATACAATGCTGATAAGAAACATCAAGACAAAATTGTCTAAAAGCAGCAGCAAGATATGGTCCTGTCCAACGAAGAAGATGAAAAGGGTTCAGAAGCAACCCCAACAGTCTTCTTCGAAAGTCAAGGCTAAAGATGCAGAAGCTAAAGGTGCTAAGCTCACCAATGCTGCGCAGAGAAAATGCCGTGAAACCAAAATACTACTACGAAGCAATATGGTCAGTTTGAGAAACAAGAAAACGTACCTGTAATACCGCCAGGAAGAAGTGGAACAGGAAGAAGAAGCGTAACAGGAAAAGAAGACGTAGTCGTTGTCAGACTGTACTATGCGGTCTCTCTCTTTATGACGCTAGCGCTCTCCGGCGCCACCTTCGGGTGTATGAACAGGTACGTCCTTCCATCCTAGGAATTTCTCCTGTTACACCTTACTTGCACTTAGAGCAATGAACTCAACGCTATTGGAATTGGATGCTCGTATCCATGAGACTCAAGTAATCAATAAGTCTAATGTAATTGCCCGTATAATTGTTAATAAATTGCTATGTTTCAATTCCAAGTTCATGCCTGCACCCAAACCCAAAGCAGAATTAGTACCAACTGCCAGTGACATGTTTAAGATTAGATTACGCTGGCATTACTTCTGGATTACAAACCAGAGTAAACTTTCGGCGCATAACTTCATTGCTCGTTTCTATATTAATAGTCGTAGGGAGGCTCCGCGCGGACTCCCTGCAATAGAACTAGCTCTCGAGAAGTGGGAATAAAATTCGATGAAGGCAATTCAGCGGGACACCAACTCCAGGCGCCTCATCTAACCCTTGTCCAACTTCTGGAAACCAAAGATGAGCAAAAATCTATTCGCAGAATTTCAGGAGTTTATCAAGACCCAAGAGATCATTATTAAACCAGGTGATAAAACCATGGGTCTTCTATCGACCTCTCGAGATGTCTGGCCAAAAATATTTCATCACCATCGCGATGCCGAAAAACAAATGTATGTTGATTCCGACTTGGAGCCTTAATATTCCAGACCAAGTCGAAATAAGCCGGACGAGGCATGAGTAACTAGGCCTAATAAGAGTGCATTAGACGATCATTGATATTTCGCCAGCCAACAAGCCTTCCCATATCTTGGTCCACAAACATCGAAAGCATTTCACCTGAAGGGGACGACATGTGCGGCTTGAAGTGACAGCTCCACAAAGCCGGGTCAATACCACGAGTCGATGACGTATCGTTCGTGGTTTGGATGATAATCGGAGATTGACTGTGTTTTAACCCGGACATTGTTCGCCTTATTGTCCCTTAACATGACCTTCGCCGTCATCACTTCTGAAGCCTTCCAGGGCCCACTTAGTTGAAAACACAGAATTGCTTCGGCGCTTTTAACTGCCGGCAGCATAAACCGCCGTCGACGACGCGGCGCAATGGTGCGCCGGATCGAGGCGGCGCTAGTTATTTTGGGGGAGGAAAGTAGCGATCATCATCCCGCGCCTAGAAAAGCAGTCGCTCGCATTTAATAGACGCTCGGAAATCCGACTTACAGTGCGAACTATCAGGACGCCTATATAATGACCGCCTTGCGATCCCCGTTAGACGTCACATCTATAGTGAATAGTGCGCATCACGGATCATACAACCATTATGACTTCACCTGACAGCGGACCTGCTTCCGGCCTCGTTCTCCACTGGTGAGCTTCTGAGCACGACTGTGCTGTCGATCAGTTACTAACAGTTCCAAGGCTCGAGAATTCTCGCTCGCATCGGATCCTGTGGCTGCTCGAAGAGCTCCAAATGCCGTACACACTCAAAGTCTACAAGCGAAATCCCAAGACTCTCCTTGCCGACCCGGCGCTCAAAAAGGTCCACCCGCTAGGCAAGTCTCCGGTCCTAACAGATGGCGACAAGGTGATTGCCGAAAGCGGAGTCATTATCGAGTACCTCGTCAGAAAATACGGCGGCACGTCAGACCTCGTGCCAAAGACTACTGAAGATGAAGAAGCAGTGAAGTATTATCTGCACTATAGTGAGGCGTCGCTGCAGCCGGATATGCTGTTACTGCTAGTTTCGAATAATGTACGGCATGCGCCAGTGCCTTTTTTTATAAAGCCTATTGCGAGGAAAATTGCAGACTCCATGGACAGCGCTTTTGCCGGCCCCGATGCCACGCTGCAGTTGGAGTATTTGGAGGCCAATTTGAAGAAGAACGGCACGGGATATTTTGTAGGCGATCGTTTGACAGGCGCGGATATTATTCTCATATTCCCCCTCCAGATGGCCAAGGCAAGAGCTGGCTTAACTGCGGAGGCGTATCCACATCTGTGGAAGTGGGTCGAGGATATGCAGGCCAGGGACGCATACATTAGGGCAGACAAGAAAGTTACTGAAATTGGAGCGAGCACAGCCATCAGGTTGTAATTCGAATTCATTTCATAATAATATATACAGAACCCCAAATCCTCTTACCCCATGCGACTTACAAATCAATGCCATCCATTCTGTACCTTTGACCTCTCGTTAAGCAGCAAACTAGATTTACAGTACAAGCCATGCCGAAATGATGCAAACTTATTGAACCGAACAATCAACCAATAAGCCATAACTGTTCAAGCGCGTCGCGAAAGAACTCGATGTTGTATTCGACAAGTGCAATCTTCGGCATACTTTCTTTCCGCATAAGACAGACAAGCGCGAGCCCTTTGACCATTTGCTGCAGATACAAGATCACGCCGTTACTTAGCCTCGAAGTTGAGCCTATTGGCCGGCCCTGCGGTATTGGTTTCACTCCGTTCGAGGAGCTGTCTGCTCGTCCGGTGATGGTGTTTGCGTCAGTTCTGGTTGCGGTCTTGGGTCGCCTGTCGACGGCATAGAGGTTGTTCATGTCGACAGTGATGTCGATAAAGTCTGTACATATCTCGTATGTCGGAATATCCATTGGACTCGAGTCGGTCGCGACAAAAATCTTCGATCCGATGTCGAACAAGAACGCCTTATCGATCCCTGAATGTTGGCAGAGCACGTTAAGCAAATTCTCCAGCGTGGCTAGCTGCGGAATCAGTTTTTGCACGACCCGCGAAAACGCTTCGTAGATTGAGTGATCGAAAATCGACGTGAGATGGAACGAGATCGAGACATTGACAAGGCCGTCGTCGAGCAATTCGTCGGTTACGCGCTGCGTGATGTCGCGCTGGGCGTCGAGCCGAAAGTCTTCGCTCAGACCGTCGACCTTGTGGATGAAGACTTCAATGTTGATGTTTGGGTTCGCGTTGACGGCGTGGAGGATGATGCTGTGGAGGTTGGCGAGCGAATTGATGTATTCGTCTTGACTGTCGATAACGTATATCAATGCCCCGCAAGTGGAGAATATCCGCTCGGCGTCGATCATTGCTTCAGTGAAGTTGATCTGGCCAGGCAGCTCCATGACGGCAAAGTCTATGAACGAACTGAATACTGAAGTTGTCGGGGCGGTCGTGCTCTCGATGTACAGAGTATCCAAAGGCTGCATATTATGAAACATGACCTGACATATCGATGACTTTCCTCCTCTAGTCCTTGATCAGTAATTAATCCCAACGCTACTGCTTTATGTCGGCCAATTGCTCACCGTCGGAGTCCCATCATGACGATTCGCGGAGAAGGGTTGGGCCCAGCTGTGTGGCCATCGTGCATCTCATCAGCAGACATTGTCATGCCAAAGGAATCCTACTCCACTAACACACACAGTGCAAAATCGTCCAATACTTTGAATTAGTTCAAAATATGTCCGGGGCTTGTCGATTGAGCTCTCCAAGGTTCGGGAGTTTGCGTGGGCATCAAGAATTAAAGCTGAGCTTGGGCAGGGTAACCCCATCATGGATTGGAGGCACTGCTTGACTATTTTACGCGGCTTAATTATTATACATTAAAATTATTACAACACTGGATTTCGCGTGTAACTGCGAGTTCTTCTGGTACGAATACGATAATATTGCTTATGTACCTTAGAATGTGATTACTGTCGATCACATGCGAAAGTTGGGTGCGCTGAGGGCAGTTTGCAGGCCTCTGCCGAATGATTTCACATTGTCGCCGCTAATCACAGTACCGTGGTCGATGTCTTACTGTAGGTCTTCTTTATGAAACCCGCTCTCCCAATTCAACAGCAGATCATTATGGCACCGTCTACTGTTATTCCGCTCTCGAGTCGCCATACTGTCAGATTCATGACATGTCCCTTGAATGCGTGTGCGTGTGGCAGGAACGACATTAGCGCGAATCCGATAGATGTGTAGCCTAGTTCACGACTAATAAGGGTTTCGTATCTACGCTGTTAATCTCGGTGACGTAAGCAGCTAACAACTGTGTGCATAACTCCCGCGGTCGACGCGTCTCGCTGTAGTCGCGCCATAAAACTCGACGAGCACAAGGTCAATATCAAATTGCTGGCTCATCGCGCATGGTCATTCCATTCACACACAAATGGCTGACGACCGGAAGCGCACAGATTCTCCGGATCGCGACGCCGACGACGGGGCCATGTCGGCCAAGGAAGTAGACAGGCAGAATGTGCCGCCGTTTCTGGTCCGCTTGTTTTTCCGGCGGAATCAGTTTCATCGGATGGAGACGTTTTTACCGCCGGTTTCGATTCCCACTAGTGAGGAATTGCAGATGTATACTTGGTATGTTTGATTCGAGAATATGTTTTACTACTGCACCGGCGATGCGAGCGAATACAGACCATTAACGGACTCACAAGGTTTAACGGAACCCTCAGTGAAATCCTCGCAGTGTTTTCGTCGGTAATTCCGGAGGCGTCAAGTAGCCGGTGCACGTTCCGACACGTCTTCCAAGACCCGAAAAACAATCTACCGAGTTTGATGTTTAAAGATATGGCAATATACACGCCGTCAAAGGCCGGGAGTTGGACGAATATGGACGGAGACACGTTGAACGAGTCGGTGATTACCCTGCATGACTTGCAGTTCCGAATAGGAGATTACATTGACGTGAACATCACGTCCCCTGACGCTCCGCCGCCAGCGCCTCCTTCCGCTAGCTCCGGACAAGCGAGAAGTAGGGACTGGGCCGCAGTCGAGAATAAGCTCGATCGACGGATTTCGGGTCGGGACGGCCGATTTGGAGCGAATAGCGGCAGTCGTCGTTGGGGCCGTTGAAAACGATCAATTACGGATTCGTTGCATTATGCCGGTCTTGTTGTATAATACGGCGCAGTATGCGATCGATGTATGATATTCTAGGGCTCGTGTTTGGGGTAATGAAAGTAGATTCATTCCAGCGAGACCTGCTCGGTCAACTTAGCATACATCTTTATTAATTTAACAGACGCAGGGGCATGGAAAACATGTACGTCCTCTTGAACATGTGCATGACGTCATTGCGATCCTGGTATGTCACAGATACAATCTTTAAGCGAATAATGAACCAAGAATAATTATCGGTGACCAGAGAGCCGGCTGTGTCTACGACAGTGCGACCGGGTGTGGCAGCCATGATGTCTGATACAATCAGAAGCGGGTCAGCGGGTTCAGCTGTTATCATCGAAGTTATTGTAAAATTGTCATAAATAGTTAATGATAAGTAGCCAGTATTCATTCACAGTCGGCCGATTGACGGGCGCAGTAATTAAACACCAACCCAGACCACAACTCTGGCCTGAGCCCTGACGAGTCACAGTCAGCGGTCAGCATCCTCCGTAAGTAATTTAGCACGATAGGCGATAATAATAACAACAGTGGCAAGCATGCTAGCTGTGATTTGAGGACCGACCGGGTCAGATTCTGGTGCACGATCGTGAATTTGTATGTGTCTGAACGACTCTGCCCAGACTATGCCATCAGCGCTGTCGAGCACGGTCCATCGCTATTCTGGTGCTAATAGTGGTGGCAGTACCGAAACACTATGGACTGGTCTCAGGCCGTGATTGGCGGACATGTTGGTGTGAGTTGCCACTGCCTAGCGAGAACACGAGCCCCTCACTTGTGTTGGCGGCGCTCTTTTCACACCGACCGCGGATCCGCAATACGGTGGCCAGTGTGCTAATAGTAGGCCAGGCCCCTCACCATCAAAGTCGCATTACCCATCGTCCTTCCAATGTCCATTCGCCCCCCACCAGCAGCTCCTATATCACGATCTCGTTCCTAGTTTCTCGGTACGATTGCTGCCGACGTGCTCCTGCACTATGACTTCTGCGCTTGCGCCTCCCAGACTCCCGCAGCATCAGCAGCAGCAGCAGCAGCAGCCGCCGCCTGCCCGTCGTCGCAAGCGCTCGCCAAACTGGGCCGAGTTCTACCGAAACGGCTATCCGACCGATATTATCACAATCGACGACGACACTCCGCCGCCTCCTCAGTCTGAATCTGATTCGGGCTCGTCCTCGTACTCGTCATCCGGCGTCTCGCGCGGTTCTGGCTCCGCGTCGTCATCATCGTCCGCCGTATCGGTGGCGACATCTATCAGTCACATCCTCATCAACAACAACACGGCTTCATCCACACCAAGAGAGCTTCATCAGGGCCTGCAGCTGCATAATCACGGCATGCTTCACCCGTCAGCCAGTGGAGTGTTTGGTATTGGATCACATTACCAGGCGCGGCAGCCGCTTGTCCCGCAGCAGAAGCTCTCCTTCTTCGCCAATCACTCGTATTTCGCGCCACAGGAGAATGCCAATTTGTTTGACCTCGACGATCGGTTTTTAGACGCGTCTGCCGCCGAGATCAGCGCAAAGCGGCGGAAGTATGCCGACGTGAGCAGCTCTAAGCAGTCGGTCGAGATCCTGGGCTCTGTCGGTCTGAACTCTGAATCCTCGTCGACGGCGGATCTCAATAAACGGCGGCGGCTAGAGTATGTCGCGCCGAAGAAACCTGTCACGAAGGCGAAGGACGTGCATGTCCAGGCAATTGACGATGTACGTTGGATCGATCGATTAATTAGTTTTGGGGTGTCGATTTATGCTGACTGCCAACTAGCCGTATTTTGCCCGGCATAATCCGAAGGTCGACGACGATGATGGCCATTACATTATTATTCCAGAGTCCGAGCTCACGGCAAGATGTTAGTCCCCTCCCTTCCGCTCGCTATTCTTTAAGCTGTTGGCGCCGCTAACCACTACAGACAAAATCACAAAGTTGCTTGGCCAGGGCACGTTCGGCAAGGTCGTGGCTGCGTACGACAAGCAAAATCGAACGCATTGTGCAATCAAGATTATTCGGGCCGTTCAAAAATACCGCGATGCCAGCAAGATCGAACTGCGAGTACTGGAGACATTGTCCATGCACGATCAGGGCAATGTCAACCGATGTATTCATCTGCGTGACTGCTTCGACTACCGGAATCACATTTGCATTGTGATGGACTTGCTGAGCATATCCGTGTTTGACTTTTTAAAATCAAACGACTTTGTACCCTTTCCATCGTCACATATTCAGCGGTTTGCGAAGCAGCTGCTAACTAGCGTCAATTGTAAGTTATTCGGTTTGCTAGAAATGAAATGACGACAGTAGCTAACTGGTCAGTCCTGCATGAGCTGAATTTGATTCACACGGACTTGAAGCCGGAAAATATTCTCCTCGTCGACAGCGCGTTTGACACGTATCCGTACAACAGACGCGGCTGTGAGATCAGGAAAGTGTTGCGAGACACGACGATCCACCTGATAGACTTTGGCAGTGCTACGTTTCAGGACGAGTACCACAGTTCGGTGGTGTCGACCCGGCACTACCGGGCGCCAGAAATCATTCTGGGCATGGGCTGGTCGTTCCCGTGCGACATGTGGTCGATCGGATGTATCCTGGTCGAGTTCCTCACGGGCGAAGCGTTGTTCCAGACTCATGACAATGTCGAGCATCTGGCGATGATGGAAGTCGTCGTTGGCAAGCCATTCGATCGGACGATTTCCAAGGCGGCCGGACGACAGGCACAAAAGTACTTCCTGCGCACCGGCAAGCTGGACTATCCGAACGCGCAGACGTCCAAGACTAGCAAGAAGTATGTCCGGGCCATGAAGAGCCTGGACGAGATCGTTCCAACCACTGATAACTTCCACCGGCTTTTCCTGGACATGCTGAAGCGGATATTCGTTTACGATCCGTCGCAGCGGCTGACGGCCAGACAGGCACTCGAACATCCGTGGTTCAGGGAGACTAGCATAGACGAGGGCACTAACAGTCTTGGTGCAATTTAAAGTGGTCCTATGTTTTATTTGTTAAGTTTGGGATCGGGGTATCTGGATTTTATCGGATTTAATAAGGTTCATGGTTGGACATATTTCGGCTCGGGTTTTTTTTTTTTGCCTCTCCTCACGCACTGCACATTATATTAAATCGGGTTCATTTTTTTCTTTTTTGGTATCTAATAGTTTTGTTTTGTTACATACAAAGTATACAGGTGCACACAGTCCAGTGTGTGCCGACGGCACGGGGTTTACTTTTTGTTTTAATTTTTTTCGTTTCTTTGCCAGGAATCTATTGGAACGGAATGATATATATATCTATATAGCTTGTTTTGTCTGGTTAAACCTGTTTATGATTATGTTTTTTTTATTCCCGTATAGGGCGGAAATTTCACAAAGGAACGACTTTTTCTTTTTTATATCACTCGTTAGGTGATGTCAATAAATTTCCGTGACGAGATTCGCAGGTGTAGTAGAGGCGGATATTACGACAAATATGTTTTACAATGAGAGCAAGCAACTCGGTCGGTCGGTCGGTCTATTTGGCGGGGAAGAGGGCACGGGCGCATAGGTTGTAAGGATTGGGTGGTTTTTTTTTTTAGGACTTTAATTTTTTACATGGCTGCTGGATTGTGCCAGCGGACAGTGCCAGATATTATCACCTTGAATAATTATATTCTTAGAAACACGATTTTTGTCTTGGTCGGTGTGCAACAGGCTACTACCACGCAGTTATCGGTTTTGTACATAAGTGGTGGTCCGCCGCGGTGCTAAATAACCAAGCACTCGGCCAGTATCAATCATAGAATCATTCGTGAGGGCTTTATGTCAAGCATGATTTACGCAGGCGGCGATTAGAGTCGGCCACATGCGGGAATTAGTGTAATGGTAGGAATATACACTTGTGTTATTTATATACAAGTTCACAGGAAAAAGAGTGGCGTGAACAGAGCATTATCGTACATAGCTGAACGATCCAAAGCGCCAAATCCCAGAATAAACACACTAGAACTAAACTCAAAAAAAAAAAAAAAAA
>JAJLTP010000046.1:0-21202 GCA_030568275.1 Lipomyces orientalis | reverse complement strand
TCACGAACCCCATTCCCATGCGCGACCGATTGAGATTCTCGCCCATCTTGCGCTGTCCCCAGGTCTCCATGCGCTCCTTCATGGACTCGAACCCGACCGACGACAGGAACGAGACGGTCGTGAACGCCCTGACGACCGGTTTCATGTCAGGGTCAAGCCCGCCCTTGTACGTGGCGGTTTCGACCACCCGCATGATTCTCGTGAAGTCGATGTTCTTTGTCTCGGTCCAGATCTGCTCGTTCTGGGGGTCGATGATCGAGGTCTCGAGGATCATGCTCTCGGAGATGTTGATGCCGGAGGACGCGAGTAGCATCTTGCACCATCTCGGCAGCTTGCCTTTCTTGACGATCAGCCGGCGCGTGTGCAGCCGGCCCTGGTCGTCAACATGGCGCGAGAGCGTATCGACAGAGACCACATGCGTAGCGTACGGACTAGATTCAATTAGCCATCGACTGTATCCAAACTCACCACCCGCCGAACAAAGACATACTTGGGATACCGCAGGAAATAGGCGACGCTGAAGGTCTTGAAGTCGTGCTCGTGGGTGTATGTCGATCTGTAGAACTTGACCATGCTGACCTATACGGCACTTATTCGGGGCCAGCGGACTTCAATTGCGGGCGAAATAGTGCAAAATATATGATATATATATAAATAATGATCCACCGTCCTCACAATGCAGCCCAACAGACGAGCGCCAACCAAGGATACTAAGTAGAGAAGGAGGCGGCCAGGTTGGCTGGTCTGGAGTTGGATTGAAGAGAAGGGAGTAAGTAGTAAGTGGGCTTGTGAGCATTTTCAGCCAGCAGATGCGTGTCAGCTAACCGAGCAAACTCTATTTCGCGGGCATGATGGTCCAGTGACCAATTCCCACTTTGTCCGCGCCATGCCCAAAGCTTATTCAGTAGCATGAATAATAATTATTAAGGCTGTGTTTGGATTATTCCCCACTTATTGTGAGAAAATTAAGTAGATATAAAAAAATAAGTAGCTCAGACAAATGTTTTTTGAATGGCCAATTATTTTTTTTAAAAATAAGTGACGTCGCGTTTGGATTAACACTTCGCCCCATCCAGTCAGAATGAAAAGAGACTCTTTTAAATGAGAATTTATAGCCTACAAGGCTACAAGAATCTAACTACATTATATAATGTACTTCTATATGACGTCACTTCTGCTCCTCGGTAGGCTTTTTAATTGGCACCCTCCGCTCTTGCTTTCCCCACTCGAGCGGCCGCGGCGCCATAAACTCCTGGACAACCTCGTCCGTAATCACGGCACGCCTTTCCTGAAACGCGCTCACAAACTGTTGCAGAACCTTGATGCACTTGAGCTTGAGCTCGCCCGTCAGCAGCTCGCCCTTGATGTACGAGATTCTCGTATTCTCGAGATCTTCGTCGTCGTCGTCGAAAAACGACAGGTACTGATAAGCCACGTCGACGTCTGGGTTGCCGCCGTACTGGCGCTGCTCTTCAAGAGTGTCTCTGCCGCCCGAAAATGCATATTTCTTGATCTTCTTGTCAATTGCCTTCGGCGTGTCGGTCATGAAAATCGCCGACGAGTCGACGGACGCAGACATCTTGCTTTGCGAGCCCTACGCCGTTGATGTCAGCATGCGATTGAATAGCACAAAAAACCATGTGAGCACACACCTGGAGGGCAGGGAAGAATCGAGAGTGGATAAGAGACGGCTTGGGATACTTGAGCTTAAACGCGACGTCCCTGCACACTCGGAAATACGCGTCCTAATTTTATTAGCTCGAAATTTGCACACTCACAAAGAAAACCGAAACCATTACCTGATCGATGGCACAAGGAATCAGAGAAGGAATATCCTTCCTGGTACCAAATATGTGCGGAAACGAATTCGAAAACGCGGCCGTAATCTGAATTGACGCGAAATGGATCTTGCCAATATTATCGGAATCGTCGAATCCAAACACGGCCTTGGCCGTGCGCGTTGTGACCTGTCGCGCAACCCGGACGACGTTCTCGTAGTATGCGCCGCCCATGTACTGCATGTCCGAGAAAATGAACGTCTTCTTAGGGTCGAAGCCGACAGCGATGATGTCTTTTGCGTTTTGCACCGTGTATTTCTTGACCGCCTCGATCGTCACCTCAGGGCGGAAGAGAAACTTCTCATCGTCTACTTCATTAGAACGCAGTCGTTAAAACTCACACCGCCTGCTCTCACCTGTCATTTCAATAACCAACGGAACGTCAAAAACGTCCTGGAGCCACCTACACGAGACGGTTAGTGGCTTGCACGTCGCAAACGGAGTGGCCAGGCGTACTTGGTGAACAAGAACGGGATCATATGTCCTAGATGCATACTATCGCTCGACGGTCCTCGGCCGGTGTACAAAAAGAACGGCTTTCCTTGCTCATATCTTGTCAAAATGGAGTCCAGATCCCTACTTGTCGTTAATCTGGTTGCATTCGCTTGTGTATTCCAAGGAATTAAATAGTCACCTCTCGGAAAAGAACAACCCTCGTCTGAGGAACACATGCGGTCTATGCCCAGTCACACTCTCAAACCGCTCCAGCAGCTCCGGCGTGATCTTCTTCGTGCCGAATGCCTCGATCAACCGGTCGTAGTCGATCTCCTGCACCTTGCCATCCACGACCGCACCGCCTACCTCCCACGGTGTCACGAGCTGCCCTTGTTCGCCGGGCGCGGTCGCAGCGTCGGAAATCGTCAATTCATCTAACGAAGGTAGCTCGGCCATTGTGACGTTGAGTGCGATCGACGGTGAATGGTGTGGCTCAAGCGGTGGGGAGAAATTATGAGTCTTCTCCAGGTAAGCTTTTACTTTTGTCCGACGCGGCTGGACTTGACTCTACGAACAATGATACTTATAACAAGTCATCCAATCTCATCTCGCAGACAAATTTCCAAACGTTATTCATTAATGGCATACGAAACGAGTGTCCTTATATAATGCAATATTCTTTATAATAACCAACGTGCTTTTAGTTAATAAAATATTGTAACTACCTATATACACACGTAACCAAAAGCAATCATAGCTGCAACGAAATCGTACACTCCATATCTAATGTATCCATAGTCATGCAATTCCAATTATTCCATATTTATTTGCGCCTAATTGGTTTACTCTGCCATGCCTGAGGCTGAAATCCTGCTCCGCCTGGGAAAGTCAGCAAAGATATTTTTTTTTCGTCACTAATATAACGAACATACCTGCACTGTGCTCCTCGACAGCCGGATTAATCGTCCCGTCTTCTCTCGTCCGTTCTTTTCTTTGCTTCTTCGATGTAAAGCCGCTTGCTGGCGCTTCAGGAGTCGCAGTCGACGGCGAACTTGTCGAGCCGGTCGGTCTGCTGGCATCAGGATTCAACATCCCATGCCCCGGCATGCCCTGCGGCGACACCGAACCAGGCGAAACAGCGGTTTGCTTCAACGGCACACTTTGCCACCGCTGCTCCGCGGCCTGAACCTTAGCCTGTATGCTAGCTAGCCTCGCTTCCTCCTTCATCAACTCTTCGATCGACGGCGGCTCAATGCGTACGTGGCGAAGCCACTGACTCCATTGTGCTGGTCAGTATTAGCATTTCGGCGCCGAGACTGTACCAAAATAGAGAAGAGCAGACGTACGGGGAAGTTTGTAGTCGACGTAATCTCGCTTCGCGGTGCGCAGTTCGACCATTCGTCGGGGTCGGCCGGGATTATTGAGATTATGCCACTCCCAGAATGTATTTCCCTCGAGATCGGTTCCTAATCGCGAATCAGTCCTGCACTCAGCCTTAATGCTTGCGTTTGGATAGATCAGAAAGAAAAACAGTTACCGATTAGGAAGCGCTTTCGGAACGGGACTTTTGGCAGCGCTTTCCAGCGCAGATATAACGAGCGGAGGAAGCCTGAATTTCCAAAGTATATGTGTTTCGACACGGCATTTAGTCCCGGCATTGTGAACTGTGCTGCGAATATGAATGCCGATACCGATGCGGGTTGCAGGTTTTGTCCTCTTCCTCGGCAGTCAATGCCGCAGTACCGGTTGGGAGTTTACTTCTTTGCGGCAAACATTATCCGCCGGAAACGCTCGTAACATATTATACGTACCTCCGTTGGTTACATTCAGAGAATAATGAACTTCTAGACGGACATGCATATTCGTCTGGCTCGGTGCCATTAAAGTACGCATACCGACGCTCGTCATATAATATATTACATTGCGAAATATCCATATACTGCTACAGACCAATGTTCCATTTCAAATAAGGCCCATTAAAGCAAAAAAAAAAAAAAACCTGTGCCGAACCAACCATCCGCATTCAGAGCGAAAATCTAATACCAATCCTATCCCAATATGGTTTTGCAATTTTGTCATTAGTGAGAATTAAAAAATCGAGTTCACGATGTTCGAGCCGATCGTCGCGCCCGCGCCGAATATGGCGGCGTTGCCGAGCTTTTTGCCAAACTTCTTGCCTTGCTTCTCGAATGCGCTCTCATGGTGGGGTTGTTGGTCCTGATTGCTGGACCCAGCCTGCGCCTGGGCAGGGGCGACATACGGCTGTGGAGAAGGGGGTGCGTACTGCTGTGGCGGTGGAGCCATGTACTGCTGCTGCTGCTGCTGCTGCTGGGGATACGACTGTCCGTACGCAGACTGACCTGGCGGGGAGAACGCGTCGACGACGCGGACATAGGACGAGGGGAAGATGCCTTCTGTATTAGAAGCCTTGTCCCGCCCGCGCCACCAGTCCGGGTTGATTTTCTCTAGGATGATGATCTGCGCACCGCGGTAGAGCGCCAGGTCGGACGCATCGGTTGGACGATAATCGTAGATCGCCTCTGCTAGTAGCTGCTCCTGCGGGCCTGGCGAGTACTGCGGTGGCGGCGGAGCCTGCTGGGCGGACTGTTGTGGAGGCGTGTGCGTCTTTAAGAACTCGCGGCCGTTCACAATTCCGTCGGCTGATTTGAGATCGACCGGCAACATTCCGGGCGTGTATGACTTTGGAAGCGACTCGCAGATGTGGTCAAAGAGTTGGGGAGTGATGACAGCGACTGCTTTAAGAGTTTCAAGTTCCTAGTAATCGGTCAGCTATTCGCGAGGCTCTACTCACTACTGCCGGGACTCACGTTGCGGATGCTCGAGAGCGATCTGTTGACGAGCGCGGCGTTCATGTCAGACATGGCTATCAACTGCTATATATATATGTATAACATATATTTATAAGCCGTCAGGGGCGATCAACCGGGCGATGACGATGTCGGTCTTGCTGGATGGAGTAGTTGGTTGCGGTCGACGCGCGGCGGTTTCTACTAAGTGCGTGATCCAAACTGTGAGCAGCTGTGAGCTACCCTAACCACGGCTGTCCCCCGCCCGCAACATCGCCAAAAGGATCATCGCGAACCGGAGTGGCGCATCCCATTCTATCCGACCATCGTCCTATTTACCATTCATCGTCTCGGGGTTATGCCTGCTCATCCTAGAATAGGCAGAGAATTTACAGTGCTCTAGTAGATATAGATTCCTGCGGCCACACATTCGTTCATTGACACAGAATAACCGGTGACAACAATGTCATCCATGCCGGCGAGTGAACGAGAATCGGAGGAACCGCGGGAGTCGCGCGACCGCGTTTCGTCCGGCCAGCGAATCGGCCGATACCAGATTATCAAGACTTTGGGCGAGGGCTCGTTCGGCAAAGTGAAATGTACGTGGTGTCGGCGGATGCGAGTGTCTAACCATTGCTAATCGAAATATTAGTGGCATACCACCTTGCGACGCATCAGCGGGTCGCGCTCAAAATCATCAACCGCAAGACGCTGGCGAAATCCGACATGCAGGGCCGTGTCGAGCGGGAGATTTCGTACTTACGTCTCCTGCGCCATCCGCACATCATCAAGCTGTACGACGTTATCAAGTCCAAAGATGAAATCATCATGGTGATTGAGTTTGCGGGAAAGGAATTGTTTGATTACATTGTCCAGCGCGGCAAGATGCCGGAGGACGAGGCTCGGCGGTTTTTTCAACAAATCATCTGCGCGGTGGAGTACTGCCATCGACATAAGATCGTCCATCGGGATCTGAAACCGGAGAACTTGTTGCTCGACGAGAACCTCAACGTCAAAATTGCCGATTTCGGGCTGTCGAACATCATGACGGACGGCAACTTTCTCAAGACGAGCTGCGGATCGCCGAATTATGCTGCGCCGGAGGTCATTTCGGGCAAGTTATATGCAGGGCCGGAAGTCGACGTGTGGAGCTGTGGTGTCATACTATATGTCATGCTGTGCGGCCGACTGCCGTTTGACGACGAATTTATTCCGACATTGTTCAAGAAGATTAACGGCGGAGTGTACACGCTGCCATCGTACCTGTCGCCAGGAGCGAAGCACCTGTTACAGCGCATGCTCATTGTGAACCCGCTTAATCGGATCACGGTGAGGGAGATCATGCAGGACAAATGGTTCACTGTCAATCTACCAGACTACTTACTGCGGCCGGAAGACAAAAGCAGCGCCGAGATCGACGAAACTGTCGTCGGTGCTCTTGGCCGGACAATGGGATACGACAAAGAGGAGGTGTACGATGCGCTGAAGAACAAGGGAGAGAGCAACGAAATCAGAGATGCATATGAACTGATGAGGGAAAACAAGTTGATGGAGAAAGACTGTAAGTTTGTCTTAGGATATTGTATTGTGGGATGTATATCTGCTAACAAGGGGGCAGCCGACAACAAGGACGGATTTTTGTCTTCGAGTCCGTCGTGGAAGGACGGGATTCGGTCGAATCAAGGGTCGCAGAACAGAAAGGGCAACGAACAGACGCTCACGTTTGACAGTCATCACCTGTCATCCGCGCTAAACGCAGCCGACCTGTCCACGCCAAACACGACGATTGCGGTCCTGCCGTCGTCGTTGCCGACCTACCACCGCGCGAACATGCTAGCGTCTAACCCAGGTCTCGCGGCCAATCTCGAGAAAGTAGCCAACGCAACGTCGTCGTCGTCGAACCGCAAGTCAAAGACACGGTGGCATTTTGGCATTCGCAGCCGGTCGTATCCGCTTGACGTCATGGGTGAAATTTATCGGGCATTGAAGGGGCTCGGTGCGGAGTGGGCAAGGCCTACGGAGGAGGATCCATGGACAATATTAGTGCGATGGAAGTACATTCCGCGGGAATATAGAGATGGAGAGCCACCGCAAGGCGAGCAAGGAAAGCTGATGAAGATGCAGATTCAGCTGTACCAACTCGAGCAAAACAATTATCTAGTGGATTTCAAGTTTGACGGGTGGTGGAACGAAGGGGACGAGCACGAGATGGCACGCGAGAAGGTCCGGCGGCGGCGGAGTAATAGCAGCACAAACGTTAGCCGGAGCAGCAGCGTTGTGACGATAAACAGCGGGAACGTAAATAATATGAACGTGCTCACGAACCTGACGACGCTCGAGAAGGTCAAGCCGGAGAATGGCAACAGCGAGAGCGATAGCCAAAAGGGTCAGCGGAATGGGGACAAAGACCAGGTCAAGGCAGCTCCAGGAGGAGGTCCGAATAACACGAAGCAGAAAGAAGACGAGACTCTGTCCACGTATCCGTTTCTGCACATGGCGACGCGGCTGATAATGGAGTTGGCCGTCAACAGTCAGGCAGCGTGACCCAATTGTGAATGCGAGACGAGAATTATGTCAGATGTAGGGGAGGGTACTGTTTGGTAGCATATGTTTTTGTGTTCGCTATGATGTAGAAGTAATAGATACCGATGGTATGATTTGCTTCGACTTTGCGCCACGTGGGTATCGGGAGCGATCGGTGAGCGAGTCGGCTACCGGCGCCCGCCGTGTGTAGATGCAGATAGCGCGTAGTTGCCGGCGACATATTGAACGCAGGGGATCGCTATCGGCCGATGAGACAGCTAGCAAAACACAATTGACGCATGTTCGATTGCCGGGGGGGCATGGCCTAAAACGCCCTGCATCGTATTAGTTGTCACGTTGAATAGTCACAGCGGCTTGTAGGGCTTAAGCATCGCCGGCAGAAGACGGGCGGCCCAGCAGATTCAATTACATGCCCTGATCGGGCAGTATGTTGATAGCCCGTTGTCATGTGGCCTGTGCAACATGGCCGCTGTCGCACAAGCTCGAGATAAGGTTTTGCTGCCGATCGCTGCTTCGCATGACACGGCTAGGCAGGGTAACCTTGTGCGGCGTGGCGCGATGACCTCATCATTGTCAGCGTCCCGGCAATGCGCTCCCGGTCACGGCGATATATTTCTCCCCTTTGGCCGCCGGCCGGCGGTCGATTGCTTGTTTTTCTCTGTTGTGTGCATGATCCCATTGACAGACCTGGGAAAGATTCAACATCAACTACTCTGATCTCTTATATACACGTCAACAGTAGCAAACATGGGCGCTCTTTTCATCACCAACATTGTCCTGCGAAGTACACTCTTTGTCTTTCTTGTCATCACCCTCGGCCTCACTGGCTCCCTCATCCATGACCAGGCCTTTAGCGTGTCCCAAGTGAACTTCATGATGTTCGCTTCCGTCTTCGGCCTGGTCTTTGGTGCATTCTACGGTTTCATTGCGCTGTTCTTGGCCGGCGTCGCTTATCCGTTCGCCGTCGCCGTCGTCGACTTCCTGGTCACTGTCTTCACTTTTGCCGCTGGAACTGCTCTTGCCGTTGTCCTCCGAGTCCACTCGTGCTCTAACGATGCATACGTGGCCTCCAACAAAGTCGCCCAGGGCAGCAGCGACAGATGCCGCAAAGCGCAGGTGAGTTTACAATCTTATGACGGGATTCGGGCGCCATTAACTCGCGCTAGGCGGATACGGCTTTCATGTTCTTTGCCTTTGGCGTCGCCCTCACCTCACTCATCCTCGCTCTTGTTAGCGGCTTCAGCCACGGCTGGGGACATCTCCCCAGGAAGCAGCGGGCCGGCGCCACTGGCCCCTCGGCAGCTCCAGCTCAAGCACCAGCTCAAGGTCAAGGTCAAGCTCCTGCCCGTCCTCCTGCTATGACTCAGGTCTAATTGATTCGTGACAAATGATAACCTGGCTTCGTATATCCATATATCCTGTGCGCAAGTTCAAATCTGGAGTTTGATTTATTTTGTATATTTATCGTGGATGGAGTATTACCTACGGGTACAGTAATGGGCTTCGGTTAATTCTTTGCGCTGGAGCAGAATTTGTTGTTAACTTTAATATAATACATAACAGTAACTCCGTGGCATAAATACAATGTATTCGGTGTACTACATGGGGGTATGAAATCCTAGCTCACTAAAATCCGATTGTATCCGTATCGATTCGCAGCCCATCCTTCAAGCCGAAACATTAGTCCCTCGACAAACGGAATCCGGCTCCCGACCCACCACGGCAGATTCCGCCGTGCCATCACTCGGGCAAACGACATGTGGTTGGCCGAACACCATGCGTTTGTCGTGCTGGATGTCGCAGCCCAGTATCCAATTCCGGTCCCTGCCGCAAGCGCGACCGACAGAATCAGTGCGAAGAAGAACGACAGCAGAATTGTGAGCTTGACCGCGATATCGTCGTCCGCGTAGGTGTGCAGTATATGTTTGGGAACCAGGTACGCCATGTATCGTAAATACGGGAGTCGCCGAGCGACAAAATTATACAGCTGCATTACACTGTCGTCGCGAGTTGTTGAATTGCATTCTATTACCGTAGCCTGATTGTCGGTTCGTTTTGCAGCCTTTGAGTCTGTTTCTGCATCTGCTGCCTTCGCCTCTACCTGTGCGTCCGGCCTTATAGCGACTGTGTCTGACTGGACTACCTCTGTCGGCCCGTCGCTCTGAAGCAACTTCTGAATGAGTAATTGCTGCTTGGCCAACGCAGCCACTAACACGTCCACCGCTGACGTCTTCTCATGTGCAATCTCGACTCCGGCCTCTGCACAGACCTTCTTCACAGCCGTCGCCAAGTTCGCCATTTCGTCTGGTGTCAGCCACGCCATATTCTCCCACCCAATCTCGTCTCTCAATTGGTCTAATTTTTCGCGCAAATCCACATGCTCCGTGTCATCAACCGCTTCAAATAACGTCTGTCCTGACCCGTCCGAATCGGATGACCCCGCTAGTTCGTCGGACAAACTCCTGACCGGTTCGGGATCCGAGTGCCGTCGGGCAATTTCCCTTGTCGTCCCAATTTGCTCCTCCCGTGTTCGTAACAACTCAATCTCCTGCTCGAGGACTTCATTCTGCTGAACCAACTCGCCAATTCTCCCTTCAAGCACTCCATTGGCCTGCGATAATTCAAACAACTCTGCATTTAGCCCACGAATCTTCTCCCTCACGGTCCCCAGCTCCTGCACGATGCCCACCTTCTGCCCAGCTAGCTCTCGATTACTTTCATCCCGACTCTTGACCGCGTTCTGCAAGGCCTGAACCTGGGCCTTTGCCTCCTCAAGGGCTTTCTTTTCTGTCAAGAACCGTTGCCGCCACCGTTCGGCATTTGTGCCCCGTTGGTGGATGTCGTGCTCCAAGTCCTCGATTTGTTTGACCAGGTCATTGTTTTGCAGCAAGAGAGTCTCTGTCTCGCGCTGTTGGCCCGCCAGACTCAT
Organism: Lipomyces orientalis; assembly: GCA_030568275.1. Lineage (NCBI taxonomy): Eukaryota > Fungi > Ascomycota > Lipomycetes > Lipomycetales > Lipomycetaceae > Lipomyces > Lipomyces orientalis. Next base: position 10,649 of record JAJLTP010000046.1, on the reverse strand, counting down.
GTGCATTCGTTGCAATTCGGCTTCCAGCCGCGAAATATCTTCTTCTCGTGCTTCGAGAGACATAGCTGCCGTATGCTGCCTAGTCAACTGTCGGAGTATTATATACAAATACGCGTCAGTGCAAAGCCGCCGCGTTCTATGGTGGCACGCGTGGAGTCGCGATCGAGAATTCCCATACGCACCCTCGCACGCCTTGTGCAACGTGTTGTCGCCGTGTCGGATCAAACGTTATTGTTGTCGGTTGCCTGGCCAACGGGCTGCAGCTAACCTGGGCAGTGCGTCAACAACACGTCACAGGTTTTTGGAGTGCTCCGCACAAGCCAGTGACGCCACGGCGCGCAAAACCGCATTACGACCAAAATTAGAACTCGACACGACGATCAGTTCAATTCAAAAGGCCAGAGCGCAATATTTTTATATTAATTTGATCCTCCGCGCCGTGTGCTCAAGCGGTCGAAGTCGTGGTGAGTTGTATTGCGCCGCGTCATTTTTTTCCGCGGCTATCGGCAGTAATTAATCGGCAGCCGTCATAGTTTCTGCCGGGTCGATTCGGGTTCTCGAACAGTCCAGGTCTTCAGGACGCAGCATGTGTGTGATTGAGCTATAGCGCATTTGGATTGTGATATCACGATTGAAGTCATTTCTCTTGTGGATTGGACAATGCCGGCAGATGTGGCCGGCAACAACGCACGGCCGGGCGAGCGCTATGAGTTAGGCAGGGCTGTTCGTACCGGACAGAACCCCAAAGCACTGGCTACTGTCTCGACAAATGTTACAAATATGACCACTTCCGGGTCGGGAACAACCGCCAGAAAGAAAATGGCCGTTCTGAAAGTGCAAAACATATTTCCGGAACGGCGTGACGGCATTGAACAAGGCCGGACACGCCGGATCGTGGAGTCGTCTAGGACATCGGCGACTTTGCCTTCTCGGTAAGTGCATACGAAATTCAACATTGCCATCTTGCTAATCCCGTAATGAGACCGCGAGTGCAAACACAGTCTCCCCCTCTACAGTTCACACTCACCGGCAAGATGCCATGGTACCACACCATGATCTCCGCGCAGTTCCCGCTCCTCCCGGCATCGACAGCCACAATCCCTCTGTCGTCGTCACCACAGAAGAAACAGCCAGACTCGAGATTTTCTCCTCTGGAGGCACTAGACCACAGGTCGTTGACATGCTTCTCGGAGATTCTGTTACCAGATTCTGCGGGATCGCCGACACAGGAGTACGACGACGACATGCCGTCGGACCACGTCGCATACGGTCTTGTCTTTGTCGACGATTATATCGCCCCACCATCAGGCGATGTACATGCTTCGACAGACTGCGACAGGTCGATGACTATTATTGACCCCGAAACCGACGTCCGGCCTCAGTGCGACTCGTGCGGGACTAGATCCCTCCGCCCACTGATGCCGTGTAAATGTTGTCGCGACAGATTGTGTGAAAACTGCTTCGGGCCCTGCCTCGCGGACTTCAGGTTTCCTCGCATCCCAAAAGATAAATCGGGAGTGTCACCCCGATCGCAACAAGGAGGTCCTCTCTTGAAAGATTTGTGCGAGAGATGTGTGCGGTCATGCGCGGGTCCGCACAAGCAACCTGGATGCCGCGTGAAGGAGCCTCATTCGGCAAAAAGCCCGCGGCGACGGGAAATGTCGCCCCAGTGGTCCCACCGACGACAGTTGACGCAGCTGTCGATAACGGCAATCAACGCGACGAACACAAATAACACGACCTGGAGCTTCAAGATTATTACCTTCCTGTGGCGCGTGACTACGTTTACTCTCCACTCTCTCAATCTGCAGCACATATTTCGGTCCGAATCCGACAGGTTGCGAATTACAGACTCCGAAGACTATCCCTCTAGGCGAATAGTTAGGAGCGAGAGCGAGGCTAGTGTCGCGTTGATTGAGCACACTCGGCGAGCTCGGGACCGCCAACTTATTTAGTTTAATTTTTGTTTGGTCCATGCATTTTATGCGAGTTTGGGATTTGGATGGTTTTGGTTGGTGCCTTTGCATGCACAATAATGACCTACATGACATAATAACGACTAGAATGTAAGAGCGCATTGATTGTAAATGTACGCAAGAACCTCGAACTCCAGTGAATGCCGTCCCATGCTGCCTATCTATATAAACTTTAATCAACTCGATCGGTGTTGCCTCGCGAAATATTACTGGGCGAACTTCTGACCATGCCGGACGGCCTGCCTGTAAGAAATGGGGCGCGCATGCCGATTACGGAGTGAGGACGGTACGCGCCTTCATCTCGAGAAAATAATGAGCGCGGCATAGCGACGCTGTTAATCGTCCGGGTTTTTGTGGTCGCCACCCCGCTGACAGAAGGTCGCCGGTTCAGGTTTGAGGACGAGTCAAATGCTGATGTCGATCCGTACTCGTCACTGTGGAGCGTGTCGCTCCTACTCGCAAGCCGAGACGCCGGACGTAAATTTGGCGGCAATTGGCTTGTTTCGAGCGAACTCCGCATCCGCGATGCGGCCCGCACTGGCAAACGACTGGCAATCCCGCTATCAGATTCCGGGACAGGATTCGGATCGGATCGGATGAAGATGGAGGGGGTGCTCTGTCCTCGTTGATGCTGTCGTGAATACGGTCGCGACGTACTGCCGTTGTCTTGCGTAAAATACCGGTCTTCGTTCAGGACAATGAAAAGGTCTGCGAGAGAGCGGTAGAGTGCTTCCATTTTCAACTTGACGATGCGGTCGGCTGGCAACTTGCTCGCAAGATTCTCGAGATCAGCCGCCGCGGTTTCTAGACAATAGTACAAGTCACCCGGCACGGTCTCGCGCGCATGGGCGAGAGCAGTGCGCAGGTGTCCATGAGTTGCCGATGTCAGCGACGACGCGGCCGTGCTCGTTCGGCTGGGCGACGATCGTACATCCAGTGACGTCGACGACGACGAAGATGCCACCATCGTCGATTCGAGCATAGCGGCGTGCGATTTTCGCTCACGGTTCGACATTTCAAGCTTCACGACGCGACTGCGGAGATCTTCGACAGCTTCCCAAATTGACGTGTCGTCGTGCAAGTGGACATTCGATTCGGTTACAGTCTCGGCGGAGAAATTGCGTGGTTTGGCCCGTCCATTTTGTACAACATTGGCTGTGATCGTCTGGTCTTCCTGGTCAGATTCGGAGTCGGAGTCTTCGGCCAGCGCGCCCCGTCGCGTAGACGAGCGGAGGGACTGCGTACTATGTACGCGAGATAGATGCTGATGTGGACTCGACCTCAAGTAATTTGATTTGGACCGTCTAAGGGGCGACGAAGAGTGAAGCGATAGTCTGTCTGAACTGCCGTTCTATTTCATGATAAGACGACGCATTTTCGATGCTATTGATCTGTGAGACATACACTTCGCAGAGAACCATTCGATGCGGCGCCGACATTGTTCACTGTCCAATATGGAGACGATGGAAGGCTATCGCTAGCAGATGGTTTCGCTACCGCGCTGTCCGAGCTCGCGTAGTAGTGCCTAGTTCGCAGAACTTCAGGCGAGGACGGTAAGTCTTCCATTTGGTTGCTCTGGATGCCTTTATGAGCAGGTTATTAGATTTCGATAATAATAAAACTTAATAAACCCGTGAAATCTATATCAATCGCAAAACACAATACTGGCCATTGCGAGTTCTGAGAACATGTTTGGATAAGGTCTGAGAATGTTGACTACTTGATTCTGCCGTTGCGACCCCTGGGAAAACCATAAGTCGCCTCCGACAGACAGCAGCGATGCTGAATTCTACGCAAGGCATCCTCTCTACAGTTACCCCTGAAACTTCGACCCGGCGGCCCGATTGTCTATTACACGGGATAAAGCAACTCGATTCGACTGATCAGTAGTCGATGGACTTGTATATTATTAGATCTCCATATTACGATGATGGAAAACATTGAAACTTCGGAGACCTCGACTTCGGAAAGATCAATTTCACCACTAGATCTTAGTGGAATCGGCCATGCTCTACCCTTGGGCCAGATCAGGCAGCCGACGCCGACGCCCATTGGTTTCCCTGGTGTCACTGATATGAGTCTGTCTATACCGTTTGAAACGTATATGAAGAAATACATTCAGGCAGTTGTTAATTTTAGAGTTCTTGGATGCTTTTACCAAAGAGTGTGTCATCTGCCAGTTAAACTTGTCATGTCGCTTGAATTTGCTAACGGTGGTAGGACAGTCAATTTTTGACGTATGCGCATATCGACCGCCAAACGCTGAATATTACAATTAATTCGCCGAATCATATCCTTCTCGGACAAGCATTAGACACGCTTCTGAGTATGCCAGTTAAGTCCACCCTGCGCGACTAGGCTGACTTGGCGTAGCAATACTCTATGTGACGCAAGACTATCAGGTATACAGTATCCAGAGCCTTTTGGTCAAGAAATTTCTCGAAGCTTGGCACCGGCTCATGAGGTCTGAATTACCAATTAGTATGTCGGTCAACGTCCCATGCGGTCTCGCGCTTTTGTCGCGGTATCTCTCGATCAGAGTACCGGCATGGGTGGATAGTGACCAATGGCCGACTATGCTGAAGACTGTCGTGTTTTTTTCGCTACTTAGTCGCATAGATTTGCCGCTCCTGCGCGGGGGCCCTACGTGGAGACTGTATATCGATGTTGCGAAGAAATCGTTCGAAGCCATCAGCGATGCCGTGTTCGTATGCACTTCACAGCTAAGTTTGAGCGCGGAACCGAATTAATGGTGATGTAGGTGACTCGAATGCTGGACTACCATGCGTCCATATACCTTGTTCTGGACACTTTACTTGATCTGTACTTTGAAGTTAATGACGTTACTATACTTGAGAAGGTGAACGATATGGCGTACAGAATCGTCTCGAAGCCGTTCATAGAAAAATTACTTCTGCACCGACGCAGCTACGCTAGCTTGCCTAACTGCGCAGTTGATGTCGACAAGGTCGACCATGTAATCAACCGCGCTATACAAGCAATCATGCGAGACAGGAGTATCCAAGGTGGAGGGGCTCATGAGATCCCGTACTTGATAACAAACGCGTTGAGGGTTCGCTCTGATTTGGATATGCAGGGCGTGTATGCGAATATCCTTGGCTATGATAGACGTGTTGCTGCTGGATTGTTCTGCTTGGGAGCGTTTGTGTGGATGACTACTAATGTTAGACGGTAAGGTTTTGGTAGTGACTGGGTTAATAATTCGCTAACTATTCCAAGGGTTCCAAATGTACTGCATGAATACGAGAGAGACATCCTGCAATACTACCTGGCCAGACAACCAGAAGTATATCCAGAGTTTTATTTCTGGTCCCTGGCGAGCGCGATAAAAATGCACTTTGACACAGATGTCCCGCTCTGTTGGTCTTCTCGTACACTTCAAGGAGTCTTAGAAACCTTGCCACAAAGTTCGGAATTAGAGTGACCACTGGACTCGATCTCGCCTAAACCTGATTTGTTATATCTGAGAAGTTCTGTAGTAGCTGAGAGTAAACTAGACTGTTATCCTTCTCCCAGTTCGTACGTAGTATAGTACAATACAGGTCATGACATAATTTACAAATGCAATCTAACTCCAGCAATAATATGCATCATTTTGCGGAATACTGAGCAACCTGCAACTCAAAGCCCTGCCAAATATTCAAAATCTCAAACATATGTCGTTCAGGACAAATGTCCAAAGCGCGGGACAGCAACTCCATTTGTAGCTGCAAGCACTTTATCCGGTTATTGAGCTGCAGCATCATCATTGGAGATCGAGTAGCAGATCGAAAACCAGGTGATGGACTTAGAGAAATTGCGTTCGGCGAGACGTAGCGGCCGGCGGCGAAAAAAACTTGCCAGAGGAGATCTTGGTCGTGCGTGTTTATTTCGTCTGCGTGGGACCATAGTCTGGTAATACAGTACTCGTATGCAGTGCTGAAATCGTCCGCCGCGAGTGCAGCGTACACACACATCCTGACCACTCGGAATTCAACCCCATGCAAAGCTCCCGGTGATTTTTCGAGTCCTATTATCAAGTTTGTTGTGATGCTGATCATCTCGTCCACTTGTAAGTATGCCTTTTCGTTGGACTGTAAAAGTTGAGAAATGATTTGCTCGGGATCGTTGTTGATACGAACTTGTAGTGGAGAGAGAGGTACGCCTTGTACTAGTACGAGAGAATATTTAGACAGCTCATGCGTTGCTTTGAGAAGAACGTCTGCCTGTTCTAGCTTCTCCGTCTTGAGCATGCTCGGATAAATTAAATGGAGTCTATTCTATTAGCTCACTTCATATTATGCGAACTGAATACTTACACTTGTGTCGCAGTCTTGAGACTTCCTCGGGTTGCATTACAATTTGACGCACCGTCATAATGCTCCCGAAATGCCTTCAAAACATGCTTTTCAACATCTTCCAACTCTAATGGAGGCTGCAACGGATCGATATAAATCTCGCGAACAAGCCCAATACGCCCAAAATCCAGTAGCGCGGAAAGGAATGCATTATCGATATCGGCATCTGACAATTTGGCGAGCACGTAGCTCTTGTTCTTTAAATAACGCGCACCACTGCGGAGTGTCCGCCAGTTACTGTCATCTCGATACGCATACTCCCTTCCATTCCCTCGGACGACGTTGACGAGGAATTGTAACTGGGTTTGTTGTGTCCCAAAGAAGCGGAGTTTCGTAATACTCTGCAGGCTTGTGGGAACATAAACTGATATCATAGCGGCAGAGATAATCAACTGGTCGAGCAGGTTTAGACTGGACGGTGTAGCTTGATACAATGGAGAATGTGGGAACTTAAATGCAGAATCAGAGTCGGTGTAAGAAGCAAGTTGGTCCTCGATCGATTCACTGTCGTCGACAGGTATGATATCCGCCAAATTTACAACATAACTTCCCCGCTTTTGCAAGACATGCATTGCCTCAAAGTACTGAGATGTTGCTTCAGAACATTGGTAGCATGACGCTATGATGGCAGACACATAGTCAATCAATGCGTTTGAGTCGCCCTCTGGCCCGTTCCAGTGCTTGACTAATTCAATTATGATCGGGAATTGTGTAGCCGTAGTGATAACCAACCATTCAAAAAAGCTGTTCCATGGCTTTATTTCGTTCGGCGAAACTGTAGCAATATATTTCATGTAAGGGGTGATGATCGTGGCCACGTCACGATTGATGGTCTTGGCCGTAGTAGGTTGCAACAGGGACTCGACGATGAGCTTGGGATCGGCGGTCGTATATTCTTGTAGATGATACCGTCTCCTATCAGCCGCGCTAGGATAATAGACATAAAATAGCTGTAGTGGCCGAAGAACGCCGTCGCGCCATTGCAGGACTGCTTCTGGCAGTGGCTCCGCCACGTCTGCAGACACTACCGCACTGATCAAGTCAAGCATACTAAATGACGCGTCGATCGAGTATATTCGTGCAAACACCCAGGCTGTAATAGTCAACTGCGGGTCGTCCTCGTAAAAATCTACCGCCGCCGTGCCATTGGATAGCAGGTTCTCCACGACTTTGGCTGCAATGTCGGGGGCCAGCAGCCTAATTGCGTCCGGTAGAAGACTCAACAGTTCTTTGCCATCATCAGTCCTTTCAAACCTTAAATAAGCAATATCGGACACGAGCGACAGATAGGAATTCGGGTCTGCTGTCTCTGGCACGAACTTCAATAAAATCTTCAGTGCAAATTGGCGAGTAGCTGCGCCAGTCCAGTCAGATGATCCAAAGAGTTGTCGGAGCTCATCAGTTTTGGTGGCCGACGCGAGGTACACAGCCAGCAGGACTGTCTTTGCTCGGGACTCGTCCTGGTCCATTGATGCTGGATTGCTACTGGTGGAGATGACTGGCCGGCCGTAAGCTATTTTGAAGCGACTTGTCTACAATGCTGCGTTTCTTGTGCTGTGTGAGCGTGCGGCGCAAGAGGTGACCAGCGAGCTACTGCACTTGGTGAGGCTAGTTCCGTATTGGGCAATCATTGTTCAACATGGGTAAGGTTTTGTTTGGGTGATGACGTCGATTACATCTCAATTTGGTTGGCAACAATGGCGGGGAAAGCCATAATAGTGCCAAAATGTCTCGAGTTTTACTCGTTGGCACCGGATTACTGCGAGGTCGCGTGTCGCCGATCTAGTCGCCTGTTATTTTGCATATGTTCTCTAGCCATATATCCCCTCTGATCCGCTACCACCACGACCGACATCGCGAACAGTCAACATGGCTTCGCGTCTCGCTGCTCTGGCTGGGCACCTCCGCCCGTCTCCTACTCACACTCAGCCTCATCTTCACGAGCTCGATCCGGCATACTTTCTACCCCGAGCCGCGGCCATCGAACCCGCTGCCATCGCAATCGTTCACCGCGACCGGTCTGGCACGAATATCGAACGTGACTACTTCACAGAGGCGGATCGCGTTCGCCGTCTAGCTGCGTACTTCAAGCGCTGCTACAAAGATGGCACTAAGATAGGCATACTCGCACCAAACACGCCTATGTTCTTGGAGCTGATGTTCGGCATTGCCGGCGCCGGCCACATTCAAGCAGCGTTCAACTACCGCCTGTCCGCTCCCGAGATCAGAACTGTGATCGAGCTGTCCGCAGTCGACGTCGTATTTGTCGACATTGACTATCTGTCCGTCCTCAAGAACGCACTCGGCGAAGACTTCCCTGACCTCGAAATCGTCGTCGATCTCGACACCCACCACGAGGCGGACTTGCGCGATTTCCGCGCTACTGGCCACAAGAACCAGACATATGGCGAACTCATGGCCTCTACCGTCGGCGACATGACGCCGTTTGACCAACTCCACTTTGAGGATCAGCCTGAAGACAAGGTGTTTGCTCTTTCATTTACGTCAGGCACGACTGGCAAGCCCAAAGGCGTTGAATACACCCATCGAGGAATGTACATGGCGGCAATCGCCGCCATCATCGAGTCCGAGCTCAATCGCGACGACAAAGGCTGTCGCTATCTTTGGACGCTCCCGATGTTCCATGCTGCAGGCTGGTCCTACCCGTTTGCTGTCACTGCTGTCAGGGGCACCCACGTGTGTCTACGAAAAATGGACTACACGATGGTTTGGGAGTATCTCACCAGTCCTCAGCGACCAATAACGCATTTCAACGCCGCACCGACAGTCAATATACAGATCTGCGAGCATCCGAACGCGAAACGGCTTCCAGAGCGAGTGTTGGTTACCGTTGCTGCGTCGCCACCTTCACCTTCTTTGTTCAAGCGGATGGTGGCACTCAATTTGATCCCTGTGCACGTTTACGGCTTGACCGAGACGTACGGCCCGATAACGAGATGTTATGTTCTGTCAGAGTGGAATGCGCATGACGAGGATCAGCAGTTCAAGAAGATGTCCAGGCAAGGACACGGGTTTCTTACTGCTCAGAAGGCACGCGTGGTCAAGCCTGCTTGGGCCGACAGAGGAGAGCTCGTTGATGTCGAACGCAACGGCAAGGAGATCGGAGAGATCTTATTGCAAGGAAATACCTGCATGAAAGGGTACCATAGCGACGAGAAAGCTACTCAGAAAGTGTTTGCTGGAGGATGGCTTCATACAGGCGATTTGGCTGTCTGGCATCCTGACGGCGCTGTAGAGATTATCGACCGCAACAAGGACATCATCATATCCGGTGGGGAGAACATCTCCAGCGTGGGAGTCGAAAATGTGATATCCGCTCACCCAGACGTTGTCGAAGTCGCTGTCATTGCCATCCCGGACGCGGTATATGGTGAACGGCCAAAGGCATTGATCATTCTACGTGCAACTGGCAAGGCTAAAAGTCCGGAAAGCTTAAGGGCCGAGTTGATTGAGTTTGCACGTGGAAGACTCGGAGGTTTCGAAGTACCGAGAGAGATTGAATTTGTCGATGAGCTGCCTAAGACGTCAACCGGAAAGATCAAGAAGAACGAGCTTCGGAATGCTGCAAGGATGCGTTTTGAGAATTCGCAGAATGCCTTTGGTAGGCATACGGGGAAGAGTTGAGCATCGTCATTATTGTTGCATTCGTTGACTGCAAACTATTAAGAGCGAAATATCGTTGTTCTCCCGTAATTGGTGGGTTAAACACAACGCGATCTCGGTATCACGAACGGACAATTTGATTTAATTCAGTAGTAATCAGGATATTGCGGATGTCTGGTCGCGCTGTTAAATATAGGTGGCGATTGGATAAATAGGCTCTTCGTGCCAGACGAACATATTGAGGCGCGAATAATGTTCTGCCGTGTATTTCTGATTTCATAAGCTAACTATTTATTTCGAATTAATTGGAATTAAAGTTTGCTTTTGCTATGTAACCAGAACGCCTAGCAAAATCCACGTGGGACTTGCATTGCATAGAAGCATTGCTGCTACTGTACAGCGGGGCTAGGACCCAACGTGGCAGCATCCCAAGAGACACTGCCACTTGACATCATGCTCTCAGTGAAGTACTTGAGCATGATGTTTTTCGAAGCGTTGAAGTCGCGGTCAAAGACCGAGGTGCACCTCTGGCACTCAAACACCTTGGATCGGCCCAAGGTGTGATTCACCCACCCACAACACGAGCACGTCTTGGACGTCCACTCCTCTTTGACTTCCACCACTTGTGTCTGCTCAAACTGCTCTGCTTTCATGGCAGTTCGATCAAAAAATGCACAGTGGGCAAGGGTGG